>JASTWR010002275.1:0-23032 GCA_030770355.1 Harpagoxenus sublaevis
TTTTCAGAAACGTATTTTCAGAGACAGGGATCTAAAATCGTGGATTAATATTTCATTATTCGAGTGTCAACGATCATAAATCCAAGCGCGTCGTATATAAATTGTCACTCACAGTTGTGCCATCTTCATTCGACGTTACAGTAGAACGTCAAAGATGGGATTTTATATGTCAATCGTTTCCTTCGGGGTATTTTCCCTCTGGTTCACATCATCTTCCTTAATTTGTCAGCGTTCTGATGAGAATAATAACCATCCGAATACTATTTGTAATTTTATTTTTAATCTTTAGTTGTTAACAAGTTTTATATACGCACGTTATCGTGCGTTCAGTACAAGCAAATATTATAAGCGTTTTATTCCAGAGATAACTGCCACATGAAATAATACTGTTTTGTTAATAATAATATTTTGTACATGAATATCATCTGATTTAATAATTTAAATGATATTGTAATGTATGTGTACATATGAAATATTATTAGCAAGGATAATCACGCAAATATTAAAAGCTCATAGCTCGTAGCGCTTACAGACGGTAGAGCGATTATCCTTATCATTTTTGAAAGTTCGGGGAGTTAGTACTGTAGGGTACCGAAAGAAAGAAACAGCTAAATCTCAATCGCAGAAAGATGGAGGAATTTTACGAGCTGGCGAATAATGCTGCAATAAAGCATGCAAAGGGGGCTGATGACCGCGGTCGGTGCACTCTTTCACACCGACGCAATACTATAACGATCGTCGTAACGAGTCGCAAGGGAATGAAAATCACGATATATCGATGCGGCACGCGAACTTGCACGTTGCTGGGATACCTTACCCTTATTAAGCAAATGACGGCCAAGCCTTTTTATTGCGTTTTGTCATAGATCACATTGTGCATGTAAGGAAGGCGCGATGATACCTTGGAATAAATTGGCATAATTATATAGTCGAAAATTTCTTTCCGTGAATGTCGACAGAATTCTTGCTATAGGAGAATGCGTAGGCATCTTAACAATAATTTCTCTCAGGAATGTACTCAAATTCTGAGAGAATTTGCTTTACTTACAAAGCGATTTTTATCTTAATTTTATTTACGAAATAGTAAAATTTAAACTTAGCCTTCCAGTTCAGTTTGCTTCTCTATCTCTTAAAGATCTCGGGGATGCAATTTGTTTCTCTCGTGACAACCGTAGGAACGTCTCGTTTCTGACAGATTCATGGTTACGTTGTGCAGTTTCTTGTCTCTTTGTTTATCTCGTACCACGAGCTTTAATTCGTTCTCGATATTTTCCACCGCGGGGAAAAGTTCTGTTATTCAACCGGGGTAACACACGTCTCATATTTTGGTCAGAGCTAATATATTTCGGGTGTGCCTGTGCAGGTGCATATGTACACGAACCTTCGAATTATGCACGCTTATGAATACGAGGGCAATGTATAACGGACGCAGGTGGGACGGGGGGGGGGGGATGGGTGGATGTATAGCCGCGGTGCCGTCAAGAATGAATCATCCACCATCAACATTTTCTTTCAAGGATTTATGCTAAGTACCGTTCCTTACATATCTAAGAGCTGTGGGATTTTTTACTTAAATTATCTTAGAAAGTGTTTCACAAAAAATACCTACTTTTTTTGCAAAAGCTATTCCTTTTCCTTTTTAATTGATAATTTGTTTAATTCAGATATGCAATCTCATACCTTTTTAATATTATACTGTACTTGTTATTTCTTTATTGTAATCAAAAACATATTTTTGAAATTAACCAATTTATAATTGATAAAGTAATTATCTCTCTTTGCTGTAATTATTCTAGCTAATATTAAACTGATAGGATTCGTTATATACATTTATGTGTTATGCATATAATATATGTTATGTGCGGTCGTTGTCTTTGACATACGGGCGTAGTTTTTGAAAAGACTGGCAGATTCGCGAAAGTTAGCAGTAACTATGTAAATATCGACAACATGATTTACCTCTCAAACAAGCTGATGTACATCTTGGTATTTCCCGCATTAGAATTTTCTGCATGTGAAATATTGAAATGCCTATATTTGTTTGGTATGTATTTCCACCGAAATAATTTATTATAAGCAAGGATATCGACATTTCTCAGTCAGCGATATAGTTCTCTTTAGTCGTCCAGTTTATCTGACTAGTCCTTGGGGTCTGAAAATGCTTTGCACCAATTGCGAAGGGTCATTCGCCGAAACAAAAGGGATAATCGTAGCTGCTACGCATTTTCCGCCACATAGTGGTCGTTAAATTTCTATAAACGATTTCGCGTCAATAGGCCAACGACCCGCACGGACACAGAATTCGGAAAAGGCGTGGAGATGCTCGAAACGCAGTGAATGATGGAATTATTCCGGTCAACGAATCTCATGTGGTGAGAAACGACCAACCCTTCGAAATTGACCTATTTTTTCACTCTTCTATACGCGTAATTTGATGGTGAAAGAACGTGAGTGTGTGCTCAAGTGATTCGTCGATCGCTTTTCTTTGTTCGCGAAAATGCTGAATGGCAGTCAAAATGCATCGTTTGCCATTTTCTAGTAGCTCTATCGTTTATTTAAATTTCTATCGTCAAATTATGCAGCTAGTTTCGTGAAGATTTTAGGAGGAGTCAAACCGTTAAAGTTGTTATTATTTACGTTCAATCACGCTGAATTAACAGTAAACTATAACTATAGGTAACTGAATTACCTATAGCATAAAAGAGAAAATTGCACACCTTAGAAAATAATATACGATTAATTGAAAAATAAAAATATTTTTTTTAAATTTGATTATTTTAAAGATTAAAATGAACTTTCTTGTTTCAGGTATGTATGTGCTGCAACATTTTCCACATCATTTCCATTTATTGCTCTGTATCTTTTCCGTTCCTTCTTCATTACACAAAGATGTGAGGTATGTTAACAATTTCATATGTTTATGAGCGACAAATTGTTGTTTGAATATTATGTTATGGTGATGGAAAAATTTCTCTACGATTAATCTTGCGATATATGTTTTAAGTATCTTATGTTAGAAACATTACAGAGCGGCCGAATAGCATTCACTTCTTTTATTGTCACTGAGTATTAACAAATATAAAAAAATTTAATTTATTAGCAATAATTTAGCTGTGACACTATATACCTATTATAAAAATTTAGAATAGTATTCTTAAACATATGATAGCAATTAACCTATTATAAAAATTGAAAAACTATACTATTCTATTTATAATAGTATTCTTAAACATATAATAGCAATTCAACGTGACTTAATTAAATTGTCCTTTTATTATTATGTGGAAGTAGTATTTTTCACTATTCTCTTGTAACACTGTATTTCAATGAAAATGAAACCCGCAAGCAATTCAAAGTTCACTGGTTAAATTGTATACGAATAAAAACGTGTGGTTAAACGACGAGATGAGGAAAGAGCGAAAAAGTTATATTACAAAGCGCGAATTGATATTCGTTCTCGAATTACTTGACTGCAATGCGGCTGCAATACGTTTGGAATGGATGTTTTCATTAATCATTTCTCGATGCCGTTCAAGTTTCGTTCTAGATAGATCGATTTTTGACGTGAATGCAATTTGCGCGATGGCTAGCGATTTTAATCAATTATTTGCTCTTCCGTAAGCTTTGTTAAAAACTTATAGCATCCAATTTTCGAAGTTGCGAAAGAAAACTTACAATGGTTAGCAAATATCCGCGCGTAGATTAATTATAGAACGATGCAGACAACGCATTATTTAGTAAGCTACTAGTTCGATGATTACATCTTTCAGATAAATATTAATATGGTGTACAAAACATCCGCATCTCACGTATTCTATGATTTTGTATTTAACTATTAATTTATATATTACGCGCCTTGTGCTTTTGCGAGGAGTATCTTTATCGACGTTTTCTTGTTTTAAGAAGAGTTATCTGGTTAAAGTTCTTGCATTTGAGATACTTATTTAAAATTAAAGCAGTTGTTACGATGTGAAAGTCCACCTTGCCGCTGGAAAACGCAGATCGTCGCTATTTAATTTTCATTCATTTAACATTTTCATCTCGGATCCAAGTTTAATTTGTTGAGGTAACTATTTCATATTCAGACGAGTCGAGTAATCGTGACCGACAAATTGACTTTGCAGTTTCCTCGCTGGATGGCAGCGGAAAAATATAAAGTTGAAAAAAGTTTATAAATGTCGCAAAAGCTCACCTGCTCGATGTACGGAAAATTTTATTTTCTGTCGTCGTATCACCTGAAGCAGCTGGGACTTTCCAATTTACGTTTTAAATGCTACCGTTTCACGTGAGAAACTGTTTTCCAGAGGTAATTAATGTCACGAAGTGAAAATTACTTTATTTCTAGCTATATATCGTTGATGATTGAATCGATCATATAAACAAATAAGAAATGAGAAAAATAAATTATTTGTGTTCTAGAAAAGTACCTATTATTTTACATTCAAAACTAAATAATAACAAAAAGAAATTTATTTTAAAAAGTTTTTTTTCCCCTTTATAACACATGCACTTTCTACAATTTGGCAATTTTGGCATGGTGGTCACGTTTAATTTCTCGAAACTAGTCGAATTATCGAGTGACTCGTCAAATCTCATTCAATGCCAAAACGGGTAATACTTTGAAAGCGTCTGGTAATCATCCGCGGTTTAGAATGGAAGCTCCACTGCTTGCCAAAACGCGGAAATGAGGCCGATGTTTCTCGTTTCGCGCGGACGTGGTTGAAAGCCGTCGTGTAATCGCATACTTATTTCCTCGAGAATGTGGCCGGTGCTTAATTATTCGCTACGTGGAACACGCGTAGGTACGTTTTCCGATTGCATGTGCGTTTAATTTCGAGTCTCTGTTCCGCGGCGTTTCGATTGCGGCGCGTTACAGGCGAAGGAACGTGCAGAATCCGTTGATAACGTTCTTTCGTTTCCGGGAAAATATTGGAACGAACCAGCACGCTTCAATCTCTTTTTTTTTTGTCAAACAATCAGGAAATAAAAATTGACTGTTTCCAATTTGCTCTCTCTTCCTTTTGTGGAGAAGTGACGGTAGATGCCCACAAATACCCGCAGAAACCGATCACTCTGGTTTGTCCAAACAATGAAATTTGATCAAAAAATCAGGGATGCGCGGTTAGTTTTGTCGCATGAGTTTTTCGCAACGCAGCAATAATAAAAATGTACTTTAGTGCATGACTATGCACTTGATTTTGCTCGTGGTATTCAACGATTGCCAGTAAACTGAATATTTATGGAATTTTTTCGTTTTTGTACAGTGTGCGATAATAATAATAATAATGTGTTAATTTAAATAATAAAATGTAATAACTTAAATTTTGTAACATTTCCATTATAATTTTTTATTACTGTAATTAGCAAAAGTGGTAGAGAGAGATTTGTTTAGTCATCTAATTTGATAGCGTAAAGTTGCTGAATATTGTCCGTGTCGCAAAACTCGAGTGGTCGTTCGTCCATCGATACCAATTTGTGATATCATCGAAGCGTTGATCGACATTGCGAATTTGACACTAGACATTTGACCTGTCAACCAATTTGGCTGTTTGCGCTGAAAATTGACGAAAATTGTTTAATCCATTTTCAAATGCAGCATGAACACGTGATACCGCGTAACTGCGTCCTCCACGTGGGAAATGATGGGAAAGAGAGATGATTGAAAATGAAAGAGAAAGATGAATGAAATATGGCAAAGGACGTGGAAAAGATTTACGTGTATATTGCATATATATTTTACAAGTTTGATGATAATTGAAGGCGTATTTTTCAAAAAGATTCGATTTCAAGTCACAAAACGCTCGTAGACGAAAAGACCGATGATAGTTTTAGAGTATCCTATATAGGTATATACATTCTAATAGCGAAAGGATTAGCATCCTTACGGGTTTCGAATGCTAACGGCAACGCGGCGATTAACTTCGTCGAACGCTTACGAACTCGAGACAAGAGGACACATATAGCGACACACGTGTGACTGAATCGATATCTTGAAACTCGGTCGAGTGTGCACTTCCGTCTCGAGAGAATAGGACAAAGTCGTCGGATATATATCGACTGCAGTTTGCCCATAAAGTATAAAGGAGTTGCAAGGGGTGACGGTGTGTATATACTATATAGAATACGTAAACTTTCGGAACTGTAAAATTATTTGGTCCAAAGTTACCTACTTTGTTAACAAAAAGTTGGATGATTGATATTTTGTTTAACAGGACAGGCGGATCGCTCTGAGAAAGAATAAATCATGGCAAATCATGACAAATCATGGCGCAACGTGATAATTCTTTTTCACTGCATTTTGTCGACGTCTCTCTTTCCTGCGTGTGCAATTATTATTTTTTAAAAGATTTATGCATAGGAATGTTGTTAATTATTGACATTCAATCTCGACGGTTCTGATATATCACGTATACTGTTGTGTACTCACATCATGCTCAACTGAGAGCCAAGCATCAGCAGCACGTTTGTGTACAGACCGAAACGAAGCCTGCACGCTCTAATCAAACTTTTGCCGCAGTCTCTCTTTCACGCGATAACGATTCAGTAAACAGTTACGATGCAGGTAGTCGCTATCTCAGTTCTTCCCTTAGTTCTTTCTTCAATTTCTTACGAGACCGAATATAGGAAAGAAGTTGCTACATATAACTTTTTCGCAATTTCTTATTTTCTTATAATATGATATGAAATGACATTTTATCTCGCATTTTATAATACGTTTTTCTTGATAATTAAAAGTGAAATTCGACGTTATTGCCATGGAACTATTATAATAACTAGATCCATTTAAATTTGTACACTATTTTCTTCAAAATAGATTAGAAATTAAAAAATTAAGAAATAATTCTCGGTAAATAAATATGCTATGATATACGATAATATAATATGATATAAAATGACATTTTATCTCGCATTTTATAATACGTTTTTCTTGATAATTAAAAGTGAAATTCGACGTTATTGCCATGGAACTATTATAATAACTAGATCCATTTAAATTTGTACACTATTCTTTTCAAAATAGATTAGAAATTAAAAAATTAAGAAATAATTCTTGGTAAATAAATATGCTAATTTCGCTTTTGGTCATCATAAGTGTATATAACGTACAAAATCAGATAATTTGGTTTTATCTCAGATATAGGTTATAGATATTTAAATAGCGTGTCGTAAAAATTGTCTTAAAAAAGATAGAATTTTGCGGTTATATAATTATTTGCTAAGAACTGTTAGGTATACGTGTTTTTCATATTAACTAACTCTTTATATTAAAATTTTTAATTTCCGTTTTTGAATACAAATGGGCAACAATGGAACATCGCGCTGATAAAAGAAAAAAGAAAATATGTTCCGATTTTATCTTCTAAAGTTGACTTTAGTTATCCACTCAGTTTGAATTCCTATATACGAATTTTTACGGGTTTCATTTCAAACTTTTTACGAACTTTTACGACGCGCGTGCGAATTACTAGGAGTCAGCTTTGAACCTCTATTAAGCTGGACCCCCCACCATCGCAAATCAAGTTCGCACCCGGTCAAAAATTTAGTGCTTTTTAGGTGCTAATTAAGTGCCCTAGTCCGAATTTAGGTGCTCAAGCCGTTTAGCAGGAAATCGCCAAAAAAAAAGGGGGGGTCCAGCTTGCCATTAAGCTGGACCCCCCCATACCAGAAAAAAATATATTGAGTGAAGACGAATACACTATAATTAGGTGCTAATTAAGTGCTCCAAAATAAAGTAAAAAAACCTTAAAACATTGATAAAATATAACATTATTTTAAAAGTATAACTATGTACTGAACACAGTACCGTCGCATCAACGCCAACGCTTAAAAATTTGTTGCATGAATATATTCGGTACTAAAATAATCCAGAAAACACATATTTTATCAAAATATTCCAAGATCTGAGTTTGTTGCAAACAATAAAACAATTAACTTAAACCAGCCGTTGGGGCGCCGCGCTCTAAAGTCCATTACACGATCGTCAAGGAATTAGGTACTCTCATGACAATGGTATTAAAATAATCCTGAGACATTGTACTTTGGAAAAATGCAATAATCAGATTTTAGTGCTAACTGTATCGCGTTGGAATTAATTATTTTATTCGGAGAGCGCGCGCGGCGCGCATTAAGCATCGTCACTTGGTCGTCAAGGAATTAGGTGCTCGAATGATTATAATTTTTAAATAATCCCGAGACATCGTACTTTGAAAAAAAACAATAATCAGAATTTGGTGCTAACTGTATCGCGTTGGAATTAATTAGTTTATCCAGAAAACGCGCGCGGCGCGCCCTAAAGTTCGTTATCCGGTCGACAAGGAATTAGGTGCTCGAATGATTATAATTTTAAAATAATCCCGAGACATCGTACTTTGAAAAAAAAACAATAATCAGAATTTGGTGCTAACTGTATCGCGTTGGAATTAATTATTTTATACGGAGAGCGCGCGCGGCGCGCATTAAGCATCGTCACTTGGTCGTCAAGGAATTAGGTGCTCAAATGATTATAATTTTTAAATAATCCCGAGACATCGTACTTTAAAAAAAAACAATAATAAGAATTTGGTGCTAACTGCATCGCCTTGGAATTAATTAGTTTATCCAGAAAACGCGCGCGGCGCGCTCTAAAGTTCGTTATCCGGTCGACAAGGAATTAGGTGCTCGAATGATTATAATTTTTAAATAATCCCGAGACATCGTACTTTGAAAAAAAACAATAATCAGAATTTGGTGCTAACTGTATCGCGTTGGAATTAATTATTTTATACGGAGGAGCGCGCGCGGCGCGCAATTAAGCATCGTCACTTGGTCGTCAAGGAATTAGGTGCTCGAATGATTATAATTTTTAAATAATCCCGAGATATCGTACTTTAAAAAAAAACAATAATCAGAATTTGGTGCTAACTGTATCGCGTTGGAATTAATTATTTTATACGGAGAGCGCGCGCGGCGCGCATTAAGCATCGTCACTTGGTCGTCAAGGAATTAGGTGCTCGAATGATTATAATTTTTAAATAATCCCGAGACATCGTACTTTGAAAAAAAACAATAATCAGAATTTGGTGCTAACTGCATCGCCTTGGAATTAATAGTTTATCCAGAAACGCGCGCGGCGCGCTCTAAAGTTCGTTATCCGGTCGACAAGGAATTAGGTGCTCGAATGATTATAATTTTAAAATAATCCCGAGACATCGTACTTTGAAAAAAAACAATAATCAGAATTTGGTGCTAACTGTATCGCGTTGGAATTAATTATTTTATACGGAGAGCGCGCGCGGCGCGCATTAAGCATCGTCACTTGGTCGTCAAGGAATTAGGTGCTCGAATGATTATAATTTTTAAATAATCCCGAGATATCGTACTTTAAAAAAAAACAATAATCAGAATTTGGTGCTAACTGTATCGCGTTGGAATTAATTATTTTATACGGAGAGCGCGCGCGGCGCGCATTAAGCATCGTCACTTGGTCGTCAAGGAATTAGGTGCTCGAATGATTATAATTTTTAAATAATCCCGAGACATCGTACTTTGAAAAAAAACAATAATCAGAATTTGGTGCTAACTGCATCGCCTTGGAATTAATTAGTTTATCCAGAAAACGCGCGCGGCGCGCTCTAAAGTTCGTTATCCGGTCGACAAGGAATTAGGTGCTCGAATGATTATAATTTTAAATAATCCCGAGACATCGTACTTTGAAAAAAACAATAATCAGAATTTGGTGCTAACTGTATCGCGTTGGAATTAATTATTTTATACGGAGAGCGCGCGCGGCGCGCATTAAGCATCGTCACTTGGTCGTCAAGAAATTAGGTGCTCAAATGATTATAATTTTTAAATAATCCCGAGACATCGTACTTTAAAAAAAACAATAATAAGAATTTGGTGCTAACTGCATCGCCTTGGAATTAATTAGTTTATCCAGAAAACGCGCGCGGCGCGCTCTAAAGTTCGTTATCCGGTCGACAAGGAATTAGGTGCTCGAATGATTATAATTTTAAAATAATCCCGAGACATCGTACTTTGAAAAAAACAATAATCAGAATTTGGTGCTAACTGTATCGCGTTGGAATTAATTATTTTATACGGAGAGCGCGCGCGGCGCGCATTAAGCATCGTCACTTGGTCGTCAAGGAATTAGGTGCTCGAATGATTATAATTTTTAAATAATCCCGAGACATCGTACTTTGAAAAAAAACAATAATCAGAATTTGGTGCTAACTGCATCGCCTTGGAATTAATTAGTTTATCCAGAAAACGCGCGCGGCGCGCTCTAAAGTTCGTTATCCGGTCGACAAGGAATTAGGTGCTCGAATGATTATAATTTTAAAATAATCCCGAGACATCGTACTTTGAAAAAAAACAATAATCAGAATTTGGTGCTAACTGTATCGCGTTGGAATTAATTATTTTATACGGAGAGCGCGCGCGGCGCGCATTAAGCATCGTCACTTGGTCGTCAAGGAATTAGGTGCTCGAATGATTATAATTTTTAAATAATCCCGAGACATCGTACTTTAAAAAAAAACAATAATAAGAATTTGGTGCTAACTGCATCGCCTTGGAATTAATTAGTTTATCCAGAAAACGCGCGCGGCGCGCTCTAAAGTTCGTTATCCGGTCGACAAGGAATTAGGTGCTCGAATGATTATAATTTTAAAATAATCCCGAGACATCGTACTTTGAAAAAAAACAATAATCAGAATTTGGTGCTAACTGTATCGCGTGTGGAATTAATTATTTATACGGAGAGCGCGCGCGGCGCGCATTAAGCATCGTCACTTGGTTCGTCAAGGAATTAGGTGCTCGAATGATTATAATTTTTAAATAATCCCGAGACATCGTACTTTAAAAAAAACAATAATAAGAATTTGGTGCTAACTGCATCGCCTTGGAATTAATTAGTTTATCCAGAAAACGCGCGCGGCGCGCTCTAAAGTTCGTTAATCCGGTCGACAAGGAATTAGGTGCTCGAATGATTATAATTTTAAAATAATCCCGAGACATCGTACTTTGAAAAAAAACAATAATCAGAATTTGGTGCTAACTGTATCGCGTTGGAATTAATTATTTTATACGGAGAGCGCGCGCGGCGCGCATTAAGCATCGTCACTGGTCGTCAAGGAATTAGGTGCTCGAATGATTATAATTTTTAAAATAATCCCGAGACATCGTACTTTGAAAAAAAACAATAATCAGAATTTGGTGCTAACTGTATCGCGTTGGAATTAATTATTTTATACGGAGAGCGCGCGCGGCGCGCATTAAGCATCGTCACTTGGTCGTCAAGGAATTAGGTGCTCGAATGATTATAATTTTAAATAATCCCGAGACATCGTACTTTGAAAAAAACAATAATCAGAATTTGGTGCTAACTGCATCGCCTTGGAATTAATTAGTTTATCCAGAAAACGCGCGCGGCGCGCTCTAAAGTTCGTTATCCGGTCGACAAGGAATTAGGTGCTCGAATGATTATAATTTTAAATAATCCCGAGACATCGTACTTTGAAAAAAAACAATAATCAGAATTGGTTGCTAACTGTATCGCGTTGGAATTAATTATTTTATACGGAGAGCGCGCGCGGCGCGCATTAAGCATCGTCACTTGGTCGTCAAGGAATTAGGTGCTCGAATGATTATAATTTTTAAATAATCCCGAGACTATCGTACTTTAAAAAAAACAATAATCAGAATTGGTGCTAACTGTATCGCGTTGGAATTAATTATTTTATACGGAGAGCGCGCGCGGCGCGCATTAAGCATCGTCACTTGGTCGTCAAGGAATTAGGTGCTCGAATGATTATAATTTTTAAATAATCCCGAGACATCGTACTTTGAAAAAAAACAATAATCAGAATTTGGTGCTAACTGCATCGCCTTGGAATTAATTAGTTTATCCAGAAAACGCGCGCGGCGCGCTCTAAAGTTCGTTATCCGGTCGACAAGGAATTAGGTGCTCGAATGATTATAATTTTAAAATAATCCCGAGACATCGTACTTTGAAAAAAAACAATAATCAGAATTTGGTGCTAACTGTATCGCGTTGGAATTAATTATTTTATACGGAGAGCGCGCGCGGCGCGCCATATAAGCATCGTCACTTGGTCGTCAAGGAATTAGGTGCTCGAATGATTATAATTTTTAAATAATCCCGAGACTATCGTACTTTGAAAAAAAACAATAATCAGAATTTGGTGCTAACTGTATCGCGTTGGAATTAATTATTTTATACGGAAGAGCGCGCGCGGCGCGCATTAAGCATCGTCACTGGTCGTCAAGGAATTAGGTGCTCGAATGATTATAATTTTTAAATAATCCCGAGACATCGTACTTTGAAAAAAAACAATAATCAGAATTTGGTGCTAACTGCATCGCCTTGGAATTAATTAGTTTATCCAGAAAACGCGCGCGGCGCGCTCTAAAGTTCGTTATCCGGTCGACAAGGAATTAGGTGCTCGAATGATTATAATTTTAAATAATCCGAGACATCGTACTTTGAAAAAAACAATAATCAGAATTTGGTGCTAACTGTATCGCGTTGGAATTAATTATTTTATACGGAGAGCGCGCGCGGCGCGCATTAAGCATCGTCACTTGGTCGTCAAGGAATTAGGTGCTCGAATGATTATAATTTTTAAATAATCCCGAGACATCGTACTTTGAAAAAAAACAATAATAAGAATTTGGTGCTAACTGCATCGCCTTGGAATTAATTAGTTTATCCAGAAAACGCGCGCGGCGCGCTCTAAAGTTCGTTATCCGGTCGACAAGGAATTAGGTGCTCGAATGATTATAATTTTAAAATAATCCCGAGACATCGTACTTTGAAAAAAAACAATAATCAGAATTTGGTGCTAACTGTATCGCGTTGGAATTAATTATTTTATACGGAGAAGCGCGCGCGGCGCGCATCTAAGCATCGTCACTTCCGGTCGTCAAGGAATTAGGTGCTCGAATGATTATAATTTTTAAATAATCCCGAGACATCGTACTTTGAAAAAAAAACAATAATAAGAATTTGGTGCTAACTGCATCGCCTTGGAATTAATTAGTTTTATCCAGAAAACGCGCGCGGCGCGCTCTAAAGTTCGTTATCCGGTCGACAAGGAATTAGGTGCTCGAATGATTATAATTTTTAAATAATCCCGAGACATCGTACTTTGAAAAAAACAATAATCAGAATTTGGTTGCTAACTGTATCGCGTTGGAATTAATTATTTTATACGGAGAGCGCGCGCGGCGCGCATTAAGCATCGTCACTTGGTCGTCAAGGAATTAGGTGCTCGAATGATTATAATTTTTAAATAATCCCGAGACATCGTACTTTGAAAAAAAACAATAATAAGAATTTGGTGCTAACTGCATCGCCTTGGAATTAATTAGTTTATCCAGAAAACGCGCGCGGCGCGCTCTAAAGTTCGTTATCCGGTCGACAAGGAATTAGGTGCTCGAATGATTATAATTTTTAAAATAATCCCGAGACATCGTACTTTGAAAAAAACAATAATCAGAATTTGGTGCTAACTGTATCGCGTTGGAATTAATTATTTTATACGGAGAGCGCGCGCGGCGCGCATTTAAGCATCGTCACTTGGTCGTCAAGGAATTAGGTGCTCGAATGATTATAATTTTAAATAATCCCGAGACATCGTACTTTAAAAAAAACAATAATCAGAATTTGGTGCTAACTGTCATCGCCTTGGAATTAATTATTTTATCCGGAGAAGCGCGCGCGGCGCGCATTAAGCATCGTCACTTCGGTCGTCAAGGAATTAGGTGCTCGAATGATTATAATTTTTAAATAATCCGAGACATCGTACTTTGAAAAAAAACAATAATCAGAATTTGGTGCTAACTGCATCGCGTTGGAATTAATTATTTTATACGGAGAAGCGCGCGCGGCGCGCATCTAAGCATCGTCTCCTTGGTCGACAAGGAATTAGGTGCTCGAATGATTATAATTTTTAAATAATCCCGAGACATCGTACTTTGAAAAAAACAATAATCAGAATTTGGTGCTAACTGTATCGCGTTGGAATTAATTAGTTTATCCAGAAAGCGCGCGCGGCGCGCTCTAAAGTTCGTTATCCGGTCGACAAGGAATTAGGTGCTCGAATGATTATAATTTTAAATAATCCCGAGACATCGTACTTTGAAAAAAAACAATAATCAGAATTTGGTGCTAACTGTATCGCGTTGGAATAATTAGTTTATCCAGAAAACGCGCGCGGCGCCGCCCTAAAGTTCGTTATCGGTCGACAAGGAATTAGGTGCTCGAATGATTATAATTTTAAAATAATCCCCGAGACATCGTACTTTGAAAAAAAAACAATAATCAGAATTTGGTGCTAACTGTATCGCGTTGGAATTAATTATTTTATACGGAGAGCGCGCGCGGCGCGCATTAAGCATTCGTCACTTGGTCGTCAAGGAATTAGGTGCTCGAATGATTATAATTTTTAAATAATCCGAGACATCGTACTTTGAAAAAAACAATAATCAGAATTTGGTGCTAACTGTATCGCGTTGGAATTAATTAGTTATCCGAGAAACGCGCGCGGCGCGCTCTAAGCATCGTATCCGGTCGACAAGGAATTAGGTGCTCGAATGATTATAATTTTTAAATAATCCCGAGACATCGTACTTTGAAAAAAAACAATAATCAGAATTTGGTGCTAACTGCTATCGCCTTGGAATTAATTAGTTTATCCAGAAAAGCGCGCGGCGCGCTCTAAAGTTTCGTTATCCGGTCGACAAGGAATTAGGTGCTCGAATGATTATAATTTTAAATAATCCCGAGACATCGTACTTTGAAAAAAACAATAATCAGAATTTGGTGCTAACTGTATCGCGTTGGAATTAATTATTTTATACCGGAGAGCGCGCGCGGGCGCACTTAAGCATCGTTCACTTGGTCGTCAAGGAATTAGGTGCTCGAATGATTATAATTTTAAATAATCCCGAGACATCGTACTTTGAAAAAAAACAATAATCAGAATTTGGTGCTAACTGCATCGCCTTGGAATTAATTAGTTTATCCAGAAAACGCGCGCGGCGCGCTCTAAAGTTCGTTATCCGGTCGACAAGGAATTAGGTGCTCGAATGATTATAATTTTAAAATAATCCCGAGACATCGTACTTTGAAAAAAAACAATAATCAGAATTTGGTGCTAACTGTATCGCGTTGGAATTAATTAGTTTATCCAGAAAGCGCGCGCGGCGCGCTCTAAAGTTCGTTATCCGGTCGACAAGGAATTAGGTGCTCGAATGATATAATTTTAAATAATCCCGAGACATCGTACTTTGAAAAAAACAATTAATCAGAATTTGGTGCTAACTGTATCGCGTTGGAATTAATTATTTTATACGCGAGAGCGCGCGCGGCGCGCATTAAGCATCGTCACTTGGTCGTCAAGGAATTAGGTGCTCGAATGATTATAATTTTAAATAATCCCTGAGATATCGTACTTTTAAAAAAACAATAATAAGAATTTGGTGCTAACTGCTATCGCCTTGGAATTAATTAGTTTATCCAGAAACGCGCGCGGCGCGCCTCTAAAGTTCGTTACTGGTCGACAAGGAATTAGGGCTCGAATGATTATAATTTTTAAAATAATCACGAGACATCGTACTTTGAAAAAAACAATAATAAGAAATCTTGGTGCTAACTGCATCGCCTTGGAATTAATTAGTTTATCCAGAAAACGCGCCGCGGCCGCCGCTCTAAAGTTCGTTATCCGGTCGACAAGGAATAGGTGCTCGAATGATTATAATTTTTAAAATAATCCCGAGAACATCGCTACTTGAAAAAAACAATAATCAGAATTTGGTGCTAAACTGTATCGCGTTGGAATTAATTATTTTATACGGAGAGCGCGCGCGGCGCGCATTAAGCATCGTCACCGTGGTCGTCAAGGAATTAGGTGCTCGAATGATTATAATTTTAAAATAATCCCGAGACATCGTACTTTGAAAAAAAACAATAATAAGAATTTGGTGCTAACTGTATCGCGTTGGAATTAATTATTTTATACGGAGAGCGCGCGCGGCGCGCATTAAGCATCGTCACTTGGTCGTCAAGGAATTAGGTGCTCGAATGATTATAATTTTTAAATAATCCCGAGACATCGTACTTTGAAAAAAAACAATAATAAGAATTTGGTGCTAACTGCATCGCGTTGGAATTAATTATTTTATACGGAGAGCGCGCGCGGCGCGCATTAAGATCGTCACTTGGTCGTCAAGGAATTAGGTGCTCGAATGATTATAATTTTAAAATAATCCCGAGACATCGTACTTTGAAAAAAAACAATAATCAGAATTTGGTGCTAACTGTATCGCGTTGGAATTAATTATTTTATACGGAGAGCGCGCGCGGCGCGCATTAAGCATCGTCACTTGGTCGTCAAGGAATTAGGTGCTCGAATGATTATAATTTTTAAATAATCCCGAGACATCGTACTTTGAAAAAAAACAATAATCAGAATTTGGTGCTAACTGTATCGCGTTGGAATTAATTATTTTATACGGAGAGCGCGCGCGGCGCGCATTAAGCATCGTCACTTGGTCGTCAAGGAATTAGGTGCTCGAATGATTATAATTTTTAAATAATCCCGAGACATCGTACTTTGAAAAAAAACAATAATCAGAATTTGGTGCTAACTGTATCGCGTTGGAATTAATTATTTTATACGGAGAGCGCGCGCGGCGCGCTCTAAAGTTCGTTATCCGGTCGACAAGGAATTAGGTGCTCGAATGATTATAATTTTAAAATAATCCCGAGACATCGTACTTTGAAAAAAAACAATAATCAGAATTTGGTGCTAACTGTATCGCCTTGGAATTAATTAGTTTATCCAGAAAGCGCGCGCGGCGCGCTTAAGTTCGTTATTGGTCGACAAGGAATTAGGTGCTCGAATGATTATAATTTTAAAATAATCCCGAGACATCGTACTTTGAAAAAAAACAATAATCAGAATTTGGTGCTAACTGTATCGCGTTGGAATTAATTATTTTATACGGAGAGCGCGCGCGGCGCGCATTAAGCATCGTCACTTGGTCGTCAAGGAATTAGGTGCTCGAATGATTATAATTTTTAAATAATCCCGAGACATCGTACTTTGAAAAAAAACAATAATCAGAATTTGGTGCTAACTGTATCGCGTTGGAATTAATTATTTTATACGGAGAGCGCGCGCGGCGCGCATTAAGTTCGTCACTTGGTCGTCAAGGAATTAGGTGCTCGAATGATTATAATTTTTAAATAATCCCGAGACATCGTACTTTGAAAAAAAACAATAATCAGAATTTGGTGCTAACTGTATCGCGTTGGAATTAATTATTTTATACGGAGAGCGCGCGCGGCGCGCATTAAGCATCGTCACTTGGTCGTCAAGGAATTAGGTGCTCGAATGATTATAATTTTAAAATAATCCCGAGACATCGTACTTTGAAAAAAAACAATAATCAGAATTTGGTGCTAACTGTATCGCGTTGGAATTAATTATTTTATACGGAGAGCGCGCGCGGCGCGCATTAAGCATCGTCACTTGGTCGTCAAGGAATTAGGTGCTCGAATGATTATAATTTTTAAATAATCCCGAGACATCGTACTTTGAAAAAAAACAATAATCAGAATTTGGTGCTAACTGCATCGCCTTGGAATTAATTAGTTTATCCAGAAAGCGCGCGCGGCGCGCTCTAAGTTCGTCACGGTCGACAAGGAATTAGGTGCTCGAATGATTATAATTTTTAAATAATCCCGAGACATCGTACTTTGAAAAAAAACAATAATCAGAATTTGGTGCTAACTGCATCGCCTTGGAATTAATTAGTTTATCCAGAAAGCGCGCGCGGCGCGCTTAAGCATCGTTATCCGGTCGACAAGGAATTAGGTGCTCGAATGATTATAATTTTAAATAATCCCGAGACATCGTACTTTGAAAAAAAACAATAATCAGAATTTGGTGCTAACTGTATCGCGTTGGAATTAATTATTTTATACGGAGAGCGCGCGCGGCGCGCATTAAGCATCGTCACTTGGTCGTCAAGGAATTAGGTGCTCGAATGATTATAATTTTTAAATAATCCTGAGACATCGTACTTTGAAAAAAAACAATAATCAGAATTTGGTGCTAACTGTATCGCGTTGGAATTAATTAGTTTATCCAGAAAGCGCGCGCGGCGCGCTCTAAAGTTCGTTATCCGGTCGACAAGGAATTAGGTGCTCGAATGATTATAATTTTTAAATAATCCCGAGACATCGTACTTTGAAAAAAAACAATAATCAGAATTTGGTGCTAACTGTATCGCGTTGGAATTAATTAGTTTATACAGAGAGCGCGCGCGGCGCGCAGTAATCATCGTAACTTGGTCGTCAAGGAATTAGGTGCTCGAATGATTATAATTTTAAATAATCCCGAGACATCGTACTTTGAAAAAAAACAATAATCAGAATTTGGTGCTAACTGTATCGCGTTGGAATTAATTATTTTATACGGAGAGCGCGCGCGGCGCGCATTAAGCATCGTCACTTGGTCGTCAAGGAATTAGGTGCTCGAATGATTATAATTTTTAAATAATCCCGAGACATCGTACTTTGAAAAAAAACAATAATCAGAATTTGGTGCTAACTGTATCGCGTTGGAATTAATTATTTTATACGGAGAGCGCGCGCGGCGCGCTTAAGCATCGTCACTTGGTCGTCAAGGAATTAGGTGCTCGAATGATTATAATTTTTAAATAATCCGAGACATCGTACTTTGAAAAAAAACAATAATAAGAATTTGGTGCTAACTGCATCGCCTTGGAATTAATTAGTTTATCCAGAAACGCGCGCGGCGCGCTCTAAAGTTCGTTATCCGGTCGACAAGGAATTAGGTGCTCGAATGATTATAATTTTAAAATAATCCCGAGACATCGTACTTTGAAAAAAAACAATAATCAGAATTTGGTGCTAACTGTATCGCGTTGGAATTAATTATTTTATACGGAGAGCGCGCGCGGCGCGCATTAAGCATCGTCACTTGGTCGTCAAGGAATTAGGTGCTCGAATGATTATAATTTTTAAATAATCCCGAGACATCGTACTTTGAAAAAAAACAATAATCAGAATTTGGTGCTAACTGTATCGCGTTGGAATTAATTATTTTATACGGAGAGCGCGCGCGGCGCGCTCTAAAGCATCGTCACTTGGTCGACAAGGAATTAGGTGCTCGAATGATTATAATTTTAAATAATCCCGAGACATCGTACTTTGAAAAAAAACAATAATCAGAATTTGGTGCTAACTGTATCGCGTTGGAATTAATTATTTTATCCAGAAAGCGCGCGCGGCGCGCTTAAGTTCGTTATCCGGTCGACAAGGAATTAGGTGCTCGAATGATTATAATTTTAAAATAATCCCGAGACATCGTACTTTGAAAAAAAAACAATAATAAGAATTTGGTGCTAACTGCATCGCCTTGGAATTAATTAGTTTATCCAGAAAACGCGCGCGGCGCGCTCTAAAGTTCGTTATCCGGTCGACAAGGAATTAGGTGCTCGAATGATTATAATTTTAAAATAATCCCGAGACATCGTACTTTGAAAAAAAACAATAATCAGAATTTGGTGCTAACTGTATCGCGTTGGAATTAATTATTTTATACGGAGAGCGCGCGCGCGCGCATTAAGCATCGTCACTTGGTCGTCAAGGAATTAGGTGCTCGAATGATTATAATTTTTAAATAATCCTGAGACATCGTACTTTGAAAAAAAACAATAATAAGAATTTGGTGCTAACTGCATCGCCTTGGAATTAATTAGTTTATCCAGAAAACGCGCGCGGCGCGCTCTAAAATTCGTTATCCGGTCGACAAGGAATTAGGTGCCAAATGATTATAATTTTAAATAATCCCGAGACATCGTACTTTGAAAAAAAAAATAATAAGAATTTGGTGCTAACTGCATCGCCTTGGAATAATTAGTTTATCCAGAAAACGCGCGCGGCGCGCTCTAAAATTTATCCGGTCGACAAGGAATTAGGTGCTCGAATGATTATAAATTTTTAAATAATCCCGAGACATCGTACTTTGAAAAAAAAAATAATCAGAATTTGGTGCTAACTGTATCGCGTTGGAATTAATTATTTTATACGGAGAGCGCGCGCGCGCGCATTAAATCGTCACTTGGTTCAAGGAATTAGGTGCTCGAATTATTATAATTTTAAATATCCGAGACATGTCTTTGAAAAAAAAATAATAAGAATTCGTGCTAACTGCATCGCCTTGGAATTAATTAGTTTTAGAAAACGCGCGCGGCGCGCTCTAAAGTTCGTTATCCGGTCGACAAGGAATTAGGTGCTCGAATGATTATAATTTTAAATAATCCCGAGACATCGTACTTTGAAAAAAAAAATAATAATCATTCGAGCACCTAATTCCTTGACGACCAAGTGACGATGCTTAATGCGCGCCGCGCGCGCTCTCCGTATAAAATAATTAATTCCAACGCGATAAGTTAGCACCAAATTCTGAATATTGTTTTTTTAAAAATAATCCCGAGACATCGTACTTTGAAAAAAAACAATAATCATTCGAGCAACTTATCGCGTTGGATAATTATTTTACGAGAGCGCGCGCGCGCGCATTCTGGATAAACTAATTAATTCCAAGGCGATGCAGTTAGCACCAAATGATTATTATTTTTTTTTTCAAAGTACGATGTCTCGGGATTATTTTAAAATTATAATCATTCGAGCACCTAATTCCTTGTCGACCGGATAACGAACTTTAGAGCGCGCGCGCGCGTTTTCTGGATAAACTAATTAATTCCAAGGCGATGCAGTTAGCACCAAATTCTTATTATTTTTTTTTAAGTCCCGAGAATCGTATTTAAAAAAAATAATCATTCGAGCACCTAATTCCTTGACGACCAAGTAGTTTATGCGAAAGCGCGCGCGCGCCTAACCGTATAAAATAATTAATTCCAACGCGATACAGTTAGCACCAAATTCTGATTATTGTTTTTTTTTCAAAGTACGATGTCTCGGGATTATTTTGAACTTATTATCATTCGAGCACCTAATTCCTTTGTCGACCGGATAACGAACTTTAGAGCGCGCCGGCGCGCGGTTTCTGGATAAACTAATTAATTCCAAGGCGATGCAGTTAGCACCAAATTCTGATTATTGTTTTTTTTTCAAAGTACGATTGTCTCAGGATTATTTAAAAATTATAATCATTCGAGCACCTAATTCCTGACGACCAAGTGACGATGCTTAATGCGCGCCGCGCGCGCTCTCCGTATAAAATAATTAATTCCAACGCGATACAGTTAGCACTAAAATCTGATTATTGCATTTTTCCAAAGTACAATGTCTCAGGATTATTTTAATACCATTGTCATGAGAGTACCTAATTCCTTGACGATCGTGTAATGGACTTTAGAGCGCGGCGCCCCCAACGGCTGGTTTAAGTAATTGTTTTATTGTTTGCAACAAACTCAGATCTTGGAATATTTTGATAAAATATGTGTTTTCTGGATTATTTTAGTACCGAATATATTAATGCAACAAATTTTTTAAACGTTGGCGTTGAATGCGACGGTACTGTGTTCAGTACATAGTTATACTTTTAAAATAATGTTATATTTTCTCAATGTTTTAAGGTTTTTTTACTTTATTTTGGAGCACTAATTAGCACCTAATTATAGTGTACTTGTCTTCACTCAATATATTTTTTCTGGTATGGGGGGGTCCAGCTTAATGGCAAGCTGGACCCCCCCTTTTTTTTTGCGATTTCCTGCTAAACGGCTTGAGCACCTAAATTCGGACTAGGGCACTTAATTAGCACCTAAAAAGCACTAAATTTTTGACCGGGTGCGAACTTGATTTGCGATGGTGGGGGGTCCAGCTTAATAGAGGTTGGTTATACTATATTTTATTGCTACTGTATCATTGATCTACGAGGGAAATCTGCGTCTCGTATATTAATAAATAATACAGTCACGTTTTTTCCTTAATTTTTAACCTGCTTGTCTTACCAATTCGAGGTAATTCGTTTCTGCAAATCTACGTAAAAAAGTATCCTCGAGTTACTCGAGAAATAATTGAATTTCAAGTAAAACTTTTTTTTCTGTCCGTCTTGATTTGTTGTCCTGTTTCCATTTGCGCGTTATTTTTGTATAGAAAATACAATTAAAAGGGTTTGCTGGTTTTTTCTGTTGTTTTACGTAAGATAAGTGGAATTACATTAAACAGTGTGTTGCGATTTGTTAAATTAATTCTCACAAATCTGGAAACGTTTACTAATGAGAGAGGGCTTGGGAACACGACGTACAATTAGTTAGTTTTCCCTCTTCACTTTCCAATTATCGCATCACATCCTTGCCTAATCCGCTGCGACGCTCTCAGTATCGTGCATCTTCTCCGCATGGCTTCCCACCCGCAGCTCTCGAGTTCCATCTCCTTCGCTTTGCATCTACAGAGTGTTCCAAAGCTATCGCCATATCCTTCATCTTGAGTTTATTGAGAATTACCGAGAGTTGTTAGATAGTAAAACAAAACAGTATTCCTTCCAAGTTTTCTTTAATTAAATTATAAATTATAATCGCGCATTTTTTTCGCACGTCATTACTCACAGGGTAGGTTTACAAAATCACGTTTTGCATTATAAATCAATTAATATAATAACTTAATCGCACATTTGTCGTAATATTGATTAATGTTCGAAAATTATTTAAGCTTAATTATTACAGGATGATTTATTAACGAAGGAAGAACAGAAGAGGGTTCCTTACACGTGTCTGACAGCTCTTGCGTGCAGAGAAATCATTTGTTTTAATGTATATCGCAAGAGAAAACTTACTATACATTTTTTATGTTGGATATCGTAAGACGTAAATCAATCTAGTTTTAATGACCGATCCGCATTCTGAAGGGAAAGCCCGAAAGAAGATGTCAATGAAACTTTGGGACACCCCGTGGAGCTCTCTGTCCTCGAAGTAGGAGCTTCGTAACAAAGGTGTCGCTGCAATTATCTCCGAGCGCGTGCAATTA
>JASTWR010002277.1:0-23018 GCA_030770355.1 Harpagoxenus sublaevis
CGTACAAACACAAAAATCCATTATTTCGTTGATATCTCTTAAACTATCAAGAGACACGGTAGTGTCTCGCGCCAAGTACGCGCGGAGCGAGACAGCCCGTGGCTCTATATACGCGACGCGACGATTTATATATATGTTGAAAGTACTCGAGATTTTGATATCTCGATAACTAGTGAACGGATCAAGTTCTAACTAGACTCAATGGAAAGCTTGGACCAAATTTATATAATGAAAGTATTTTCATTTTTCCCCTACGTGGCCTACGAAAAAATATATTGCGATGTAAAAGTCCAGACCTGAAAATTTCATTTAAGAAACGTCCACGTCGTCGTCGGACATATGACATATATATATATTAACTCGGCTGTTCGCCAACAGATGGCTCTGGATACCCCAGCGTTACTTTCACTACTTTCGACTGTAGATGGCTCTTGCTTGTCGATAAATAAATCGCGTTCGCGAGAGAGAGCGAGAGAGCGATATTGCCAGTCTCGAGCGTCTCCATGACAACGAAAGAGACAGCATGTTTATGTGCAGTGACGTGACTGACGTGTACGTTAGTTGGTGCGCGAGGCTGCGTTTACATTTATCGTAATGTTAAGTTTCTTACGACGATATGAGTTGACTCAACTTGAACTCGGAAGATTGTGACACTTGTCTAGCGTTACAAACAGTATAACCTAACATATCAGCCTTCTCGACGTGCGAAGAAAAGTGTGTTTATAGTTAGATATATTAACATAGATATATTGTTTACGACAGCTTCTTTGCTTACGATCACGATCGCAGCGTTACGATGGATCGTAAGCTCATTACGACGATCGTAACGTTCGTCATGACAGTTATCGTATGAATTATTAAGGTGCGTCTACATCTATCGTAACGCTGCGATCGTGGTCGTAAGCAAAGAAGCTTTCGTAAACAATATCGTGGGTGAGATGTTACGAGACGGGCTCGGCGTCCGACGAGCCAAATTTCGGGACTATTCGGGAGTGTGTGTGTGGTGAAAAACGTTTGAGTCCGGCTCGCGAATCAAACATACGCATGTTATGGGCTTTAGACGTCCGCGTCGCGTCGTCGAGATTAGATCAACGGGATCAACGTTTATAGAATCGAGACTATTCGGGAGTGTGTGTGTGTGTGTGTGTGGTGAAAAACGGTCGAGTCCGGTTCGCGAATCAAGCTCGCCGAGTCGGACTCGCGAATCAAACTCGTACATGTTATGGGCCGCTTTAGACGTCCGCGTCGTCGAGATGTATGTAAACATAACCATAAAGCGGCCTATACACGTCGCGAGTCCGGCTCGGCTCGGTTTCTGCTCGTTCGTGGGTGAGATGTTACGAAACGGGCTCGGCGTCCGACGAGCCAAATTTCGGGACTATTGGGGAGTGTGTGTGTGGTGAAAAAACGTTTGAGTCCGGCTCGCGAATCAAACTCGTACATGTATGGGCCGCTTTAGACGTCCGCGTCGTCGAGAAATATTCCGTCCGCGTCGTCGCGTCCGAACACTCTGAACGAAGTGCAGTGCTCAGTGCTGGAGTGACAGAGTTCGCGCCTTGCGGATGGCTGGTTCCTGGGATACACCCTGTGCGAGAGGTCGCGAGGTTATATCTATCGTACATATTGCTCTTTCTCGCGGTCACGCTCGCGTTCCCCGCTCGCGTTCTCTCTCTCTCTCTCCTCTCTCTCTCTCTCTCTCTCTCTCTCTCTTTCTCTCTCTCTCTCTCTTTTTCTCTAATAATGACTATCAAATATATCTGATAAAATTGAATCTAAATATTTTTTGTATTATAACACAAAAATTATATCTGACAGTGACATCCTTAATTAAATGTGCAGTGTAGTTTGTATTATAAATTATTAATTGCCTTATTTTTTTAACAAACTTTACTATACATATATTATCTACTATGACATTCTGCCAATAGCATCGTACATGCCAAATTCTGTATCAAATCTGTTTTTCTTTCGACAAAATTTATTTATAGCAAACACTGCATAATGTGCTCTCGACAAATTTGACTTTGCCTAATATATTCATACTTTGTGTCTTAATTTTTTAATGATTTATAAATTTATACAAACTACACTGCACAGTTAAGGATGTCAAACTCTCACATATAATTCTTGTAAGTTATAATACAAAAAATATTTACATTTGATTTTATCAGACATAAATGTCGATGTCGATAGACATTACGGCGTTTGATGTATCTATAACAAAAAGGGGTGATATCCGTACAAAATTACCTTTTACAAAAAGGTAAAAAAAAAAGACGCCAAGCACGCGTGGTGTACCTTGAAAAAATCGAAGTAGTTATCTTTGTACCTCGAAAAAATCCAAGTAATATCTTTACCTTAAAAAAACTAAAGTAATATATTTACCTTGAAAAAATCGAAGTAGTTATCTTTGTACCTCGAAAAAATCCAAGTAATATCTTTACCTTAAAAAAACCAAAGTAATATATTTACCTTGAAAAAATCGAAGTAATATATTTATTACAAAAAAAAGAAATGATATCTTTAAATTATGCGCCAATTAAATATATATTATATTGAAAAATAACTATTGTTCTTTTAAAAAATGTATTCCCATTAAAGTGAAAAAATTAATATAAAATGTGAAAAATTTTAGTGAAAAAAACTTGGCGCTGCAAAATTTTAAAATATTTGAAAGCAATAGATAACTAATTTAAAATATTAAATTAATAATTACAATGTGAATGTAGAGACTTTCACACATTAATTTAAAGTACTTTTTTCATTTATAGAAATTGTTTCATTAATATATATTATTATGTTTAGCAGCGCCAAGTTTTTTTCACTAAAATTTTTCACATTTTATATTAATTTTTTCACTTTAATGGGAATACATTTTTTAAAAGAACAATAGTTATTTTTCAATATAATATATATTTAATTGGCGCATAATTTAAAGATATCATTTCTTTTTTTTGTAATAAATATATTACTTCGATTTTTTCAAGGTAAATATATTACTTTGGTTTTTTTAAGGTAAAGATATTACTTGGATTTTTTCGAGGTACAAAGATAACTACTTCGATTTTTTCAAGGTAAATATATTACTTTAGTTTTTTTAAGGTAAAGATATTACTTGGATTTTTTCGAGGTACAAAGATAACTACTTCGATTTTTTCAAGGTACACCACGCGTGCTTGGCGTCTTTTTTTTTTACCTTTTTGTAAAAGGTAATTTTGTACGGATAAGAGATACGGGGCTAATGTATAGGACCAAAAGTGTGCAGCGCGTCGAAAACTATAAGGCTTCTCCGGTCCCGTAGCACTATTTTGTCAGAGAAAACGTACAAACACAAAAATCCATTCTTTCGTTGATATCTCTTAAACTATAAGAGATACGGGGCTAATGTATAGGACCAAAAGTGTGCAGCGCGTCGAAAACTATAAGGCTTCACCGGTCCGGTAGCACTATTTTGTCAGAGAAGACGTACAAACCCAAAAATCCATTCTTTCGTTGATATCTTTTAAACTATAAGAGATACGGGGCTAATGTATAGGACCAAAAGTGTGCAACGCGTCGAAAACTATAAGTCTTCACCGGTGCCGTAGCTCTATTCCGTCAAAGAAGACGTACAAACCCAAAAATTCATTATTTCGTTGATATCTCTTAAACTATAAGAGATACGGGGCTAATGTATAGGACCAAAAGTGTGCAGCGCTTCGAAAACTATAAGGCTTCACCGGTCCCGTAGCACTATTCCGTCAGAGAAGACGTACAAACCCAAAAATCCATTCTTTCGTTGATATCTCTTAAACTATAAGAGATACGGGGCTAATGTATAGGACCAGAAGTGTGCAACGCGTCGAAAACTATAAGGCTACACCGGTCCCGTAGCTTCATTCCGTCAGAGAAGACGTACAAAGAAAAAAATCCATTATTTCGTTCATATCTTATAAACTGTAAGAGATACGGGGCTAATGTATAGGACCGAAAGTGTGCAGCCCGTCGAAAACTATAAGTCTTCACCGGTCCCGTAGCACTATTCCGCCAGAGAAGACGTACAAACACAAAAATCCATTATTTCGTTGATATCTCTTAAACTATAAGAGATACGGGGCTAATGTATAGGACCAAAAGTGTGCAGAGCGTCGAAAACTATAAGTCTTCACCGGTCCCGTAGCTCCATTCCGTCATAGAAGACGTACAAACACAAAAATCCATTATTTTGTTGATATCTCTTAAACTATAAGAGATAAGAGCCTAATATATAGGACCAAAAGTGTGCAGCGCGTCGAAAACTATATCTCTTCTCCGGTCCCGTAGCTCTATTCCGTCAGAGAAGACGTACAAACCCAAAAATCCATTGTTTCGTTGATATCTCTTAAACTATAAGAGATACGGGGCTAATGTATAGGACCAAAAGTGTGCAGCGCGTCGAAAACTATAAGGCTTCACCGGACCGGTAGTTTTAATCAGTCAGAAAAGATATAGGAACACAAAAATCCATTATTTCGTTGATATCTCTTAAACTATAAAAGATACGGGGCTAATGTATAGGACCAAAAGTGTGCAGCGCTTCGAAATCTATAAGGCTTCACCGGTCCCGTAGCGCTATTCCGTCAGAGAAGACGTACAAACCCAAAAATCCATTCTTTCGTTGATATCTCTTAAACTATAAGAGATACGGGGCTAATGTATAGGACCAAAAGTGTGCAGCGCGTCGAAAACTATAAGGCTTCATCCGGTCCCGTAGCACTATTTTGTCAGAGAAAACGTACAAACACAAAAATCCATTCTTTCGTTGATATCTCTTAAACTATAAGAGATACGGGGCTAATGTATAGGACCAAAAGTGTGCAGCGCGTCGAAAACTATAAGGCTTCACCGGTCCGGTAGCACTATTTTGTCAGAGAAGACGTACAAACCCAAAAATCCATTCTTTCGTTGATATCTTTTAAACTATAAGAGATACGGGGCTAATGTATAGGACCAAAAGTGTGCAACGCGTCGAAAACTATAAGTCTTCACCGGTCCCGTAGCTCTATTCCGTCAGAGAAGACGTACAAACCCAAAAATCCATTATTTCGTTGATATCTCTTAAACTATAAGAGATACGGGGCTAATGTATAGGACCAAAAGTGTGCAGCGCGTCGAAAACTATAAGGCTTCACCGGTCCGGTAGCTCTATTCCGTCAGAGAAGACGTACAAACCCAAAAATCCATTCTTTCGTTGATATCTCTTAAACTATAAGAGATACGGGGCTAATGTATAGGACCAAAAGTGTGCAGCGCGTCGAAAACTATAAGTCTTCACCGGTCCCGTAGCTCTATTCCGTCAGAGAAGACGTACAAACCCAAAAATCCATTATTTCGTTGATATCTCTTAAACTATAAGAGATACGGGGCTAATGTATAGGACCAAAAGTGTGCAGCGCGTCGAAAACTATAAGGCTTCACCGGTCCGGTAGCACTATTTTGTCAGAGAAGACGTACAAACCCAAAAATCCATTATTTCGTTGATATCTCTTAAACTATAAGAGATACGGGGCTAATGTATAGGACCAAAAGTGTGCAACGCGTCGAAAACTATAAGTCTTCACCGGTGCCGTAGCTCTATTCCGTCAAAGAAGACGTACAAACCCAAAAATTCATTATTTCGTTGATATCTCTTAAACTATAAGAGATACGGGGCTAATGTATAGGACCAAAAGTGTGCAGCGCGTCGAAAACTATAAGGCTTCACCGGACCGGTAGTTTTAATCAGTCAGAAAAGATATAGGAACACAAAAATCCATTATTTCGTTGATATCTCTTAAACTATAAAAGATACGGGGCTAATGTATAGGACCAAAAGTGTGCAGCGCTTCGAATCTATAAGGCTTCACCGGTCCCGTAGCGCTATTCCGTCAGAGAAGACGTACAAACCCAAAAATCCATTCTTTCGTTGATATCTCTTAAACTATAAGAGATACGGGGCTAATGTATAGGACCAAAAGTGTGCAGCGCGTCGAAAATTATAAGGCTTCATCGGTCCGGTAGCTCTATTCCGTCAGAGAAGACGTACAAACACAAAAATCCATTATTTCGTTGATATCTCTTAAACTATCAAGAGACACGGTAGTGTCTCGCGCCAAGTACGCGCGGAGCGAGACAGCCCGTGGCTCTATATACGCGACGCGACGATTTATATATATGTTGAAAGTACTCGAGATTTTGATATCTCGATAACTAGTGAACGGATCAAGTTCTAACTAGACTCAATGGAAAGCTTGGACCAAATTTATATAATGAAAGTATTTTCATTTTTCCCCTACGTGGCCTACGAAAAAATATATTGCGATGTAAAAGTCCAGACCTGAAAATTTCATTTAAGAAACGTCCACGTCGTCGTCGGACATATGACATATATATATATTAACTCGGCTGTTCGCCAACAGATGGCTCTGGATACCCCAGCGTTACTTTCACTACTTTCGACTGTAGATGGCTCTTGCTTGTCGATAAATAAATCGCGTTCGCGAGAGAGAGCGAGAGAGCGATATTGCCAGTCTCGAGCGTCTCCATGACAACGAAAGAGACAGCATGTTTATGTGCAGTGACGTGACTGACGTGTACGTTAGTTGGTGCGCGAGGCTGCGTTTACATTTATCGTAATGTTAAGTTTCTTACGACGATATGAGTTGACTCAACTTGAACTCGGAAGATTGTGACACTTGTCTAGCGTTACAACAGTATAACCTAACATATCAGCCTTCTCGACGTGCGAAGAAAAGTGTGTTTATAGTTAGATATATTAACATAGATATATTGTTTACGACAGCTTCTTTGCTTACGATCACGATCGCAGCGTTACGATGGATCGTAAGCTCATTACGACGATCGTAACGTTCGTCATGACAGTTATCGTATGAATTATTAAGGTGCGTCTACATCTATCGTAACGCTGCGATCGTGGTCGTAAGCAAAGAAGCTTTCGTAAACAATATCGTGGGTGAGATGTTACGAGACGGGCTCGGCGTCCGACGAGCCAAATTTCGGGACTATTCGGGAGTGTGTGTGTGGTGAAAAACGTTTGAGTCCGGCTCGCGAATCAAACATACGCATGTTATGGGCTTTAGACGTCCGCGTCGCGTCGTCGAGATTAGATCAACGGGATCAACGTTTATAGAATCGAGACTATTCGGGAGTGTGTGTGTGTGTGTGTGTGGTGAAAAACGGTCGAGTCCGGTTCGCGAATCAAGCTCGCCGAGTCGGACTCGCGAATCAAACTCGTACATGTTATGGGCCGCTTTAGACGTCCGCGTCGTCGAGATGTATGTAAACATAACCATAAAGCGGCCTATACACGTCGCGAGTCCGGCTCGGCTCGGTTTCTGCTCGTTCGTGGGTGAGATGTTACGAAACGGGCTCGGCGTCCGACGAGCCAAATTTCGGGACTATTGGGGAGTGTGTGTGTGGTGAAAAACGTTTGAGTCCGGCTCGCGAATCAAACTCGTACATGTATGGGCCGCTTTAGACGTCCGCGTCGTCGAGAAATATTCCGTCCGCGTCGTCGCGTCCGAACACTCTGAACGAAGTGCAGTGCTCAGTGCTGGAGTGACAGAGTTCGCGCCTTGCGGATGGCTGGTTCCTGGGATACACCCTGTGCGAGAGTCGCGAGGTTATATCTATCGTACATATTGCTCTTTCTCGCGGTCACGCTCGCGTTCCCCGCTCGCGTTCTCTCTCTCTCTCTCTCTCTCTCTCTCTCTCTCTCTCTCTCTCTCTCTTCTCTCTCTCTCTCTCTTTTTCTCTAATAATGACTATCAAATATATCTGATAAAATTGAATCTAAATATTTTTTGTATCATAACACAAAAATTATATCTGACAGTGACATCCTTAATTAAATGTGCAGTGTAGTTTGTATTATAAATTATTAATTGCCTTATTTTTTTAACAAACTTTACTATACATATATTATCTACTATGACATTCTGCCAATAGCATCGTACATGCCAAATTCTGTATCAAATCTGTTTTTCTTTCGACAAAATTTATTTATAGCAAACACTGCATAATGTGCTCTCGACAAATTTGACTTTGCCTAATATATTCATACTTTGTGTCTTAATTTTTTTAATGATTTATAAATTTATACAAACTACACTGCACAGTTAAGGATGTCAAACTCTCACATATAATTCTTGTAAGTTATAATACAAAAAATATTTACATTTGATTTTATCAGACATAAATGTCGATGTCGATAGACATTACGGCGTTTGATGTATCTATAACAAAAAGGGGTGATATCCGTACAAAATTACCTTTTACAAAAAGGTAAAAAAAAAAGACGCCAAGCACGCGTGGTGTACCTTGAAAAAATCGAAGTAGTTATCTTTGTACCTCGAAAAAATCCAAGTAATATCTTTACCTTAAAAAAACTAAAGTAATATATTTACCTTGAAAAAATCGAAGTAGTTATCTTTGTACCTCGAAAAAATCCAAGTAATATCTTTACCTTAAAAAAACCAAAGTAATATATTTACCTTGAAAAAATCGAAGTAATATATTTATTACAAAAAAAAGAAATGATATCTTTAAATTATGCGCCAATTAAATATATATTATATTGAAAAATAACTATTGTTCTTTTAAAAAATGTATTCCCATTAAAGTGAAAAAATTAATATAAAATGTGAAAAATTTTAGTGAAAAAAACTTGGCGCTGCAAAATTTTAAAATATTTGAAAGCAATAGATAACTAATTTAAAATATTAAATTAATAATTACAATGTGAATGTAGAGACTTTCACACATTAATTTAAAGTACTTTTTTCATTTATAGAAATTGTTTCATTAATATATATTATTATGTTTAGCAGCGCCAAGTTTTTTTCACTAAAATTTTTCACATTTTATATTAATTTTTTCACTTTAATGGGAATACATTTTTTAAAAGAACAATAGTTATTTTTCAATATAATATATATTTAATTGGCGCATAATTTAAAGATATCATTTCTTTTTTTTGTAATAAATATATTACTTCGATTTTTTCAAGGTAAATATATTACTTTGGTTTTTTTAAGGTAAAGATATTACTTGGATTTTTTCGAGGTACAAAGATAACTACTTCGATTTTTTCAAGGTAAATATATTACTTTAGTTTTTTTAAGGTAAAGATATTACTTGGATTTTTTCGAGGTACAAAGATAACTACTTCGATTTTTTCAAGGTACACCACGCGTGCTTGGCGTCTTTTTTTTTTACCTTTTTGTAAAAGGTAATTTTGTACGGATAAGAGATACGGGGCTAATGTATAGGACCAAAAGTGTGCAGCGCGTCGAAAACTATAAGGCTTCTCCGGTCCCGTAGCACTATTTTGTCAGAGAAAACGTACAAACACAAAAATCCATTCTTTCGTTGATATCTCTTAAACTATAAGAGATACGGGGCTAATGTATAGGACCAAAAGTGTGCAGCGCGTCGAAAACTATAAGGCTTCACCGGTCCGGTAGCACTATTTTGTCAGAGAAGACGTACAAACCCAAAAATCCATTCTTTCGTTGATATCTTTTAAACTATAAGAGATACGGGGCTAATGTATAGGACCAAAAGTGTGCAACGCGTCGAAAACTATAAGTCTTCACCGGTGCCGTAGCTCTATTCCGTCAAAGAAGACGTACAAACCCAAAAATTCATTATTTCGTTGATATCTCTTAAACTATAAGAGATACGGGGCTAATGTATAGGACCAAAAGTGTGCAGCGCGTCGAAAACTATAAGGCTTCACCGGTCCCGTAGCACTATTCCGTCAGAGAAGACGTACAAACCCAAAAATCCATTCTTTCGTTGATATCTCTTAAACTATAAGAGATACGGGGCTAATGTATAGGACCAAAAGTGTGCAGCGCGTCGAAAACTATAAGGCTTCACCGGTCCCGTAGCTCTATTCCGTCAGAGAAGACGTACAAACACAAAAATCCATTATTTCGTTGATATCTCTTAAACTATAAGAGATACGGGGCTAATGTATAGGACCAAAAGTGTGCAGCGCGTCGAAAACTATAAGGCTTCACCGGTCCCGTAGCACTATTCCGTCAGAGAAGACGTACAAACCCAAAAATCCATTATTTCGTTGATATCTCTTAAACTATAAGAGATACGGGGCTAATGTATAGGACCAAAAGTGTGCAGCGCGTCGAAAACTATAAGGCTTCACCGGTCCGTAGCTCTATTCCGTCAGAGAAGACGTACAAACACAAAAATCCATTATTTCGTTGATATCTCTTAAACTATAAGAGATACGGGGCTAATGTATAGGACCAAAAGTGTGCAGCGCGTCGAAAACTATAAGGCTTCTCCGGTCCCGTAGCTCTATTCCGTCAGAGAAGACGTACAAACACAAAAATCCATTATTTCGTTGATATCTCTTAAACTATAAGAGATACGGGGCTAATGTATAGGACCAAAAGTGTGCAGCGCGTCGAAAACTATAAGGCTTCACCGGTCCGGTAGCTCTATTCGTCAGAGAAGACGTACAAACACAAAAATCCATTATTTCGTTGATATCTCTTAAACTATAAGAGATACGGGGCTAATGTATAGGACCAAAAGTGTGCAGCGCGTCGAAAACTATAAGGCTTCACCGGTCCCGTAGCTCTATTCCGTCAGAGAAGACGTACAAACCCAAAAATCCATTATTTCGTTGATATCTCTTAAACTATAAGAGATACGGGGCTAATGTATAGGACCAAAAGTGTGCAGCGCGTCGAAAACTATAAGGCTTCACCGGCCCGGTAGCACTATTTTGTCAGAGAAGACGTACAAACCCAAAAATCCATTCTTTCGTTGATATCTCTTAAACTATAAGAGATACGGGGCTAATGTATAGGACCAAAAGTGTGCAAGCGCGTCGAAAACTATAAGTCTTCACCGGTCCGGTAGCTCTATTCCGTCAGAGAAGACGTACAAACCCAAAAATCCATTATTTCGTTGATATCTCTTAAACTATAAGAGATACGGGGCTAATGTATAGGACCAAAAGTGTGCAGCGCGTCGAAAACTATAAGGCTTCACCGGTCCCGTAGCTCTATTTCCGTCAGAAGAAGACGTACAAACCCAAAAATCCATTATTTCGTTGATATCTCTTAAACTATAAGAGATACGGGGCTAATGTATAGGACCAAAAGTGTGCAGCGCGTCGAAAACTATAAGGCTTCACCGGTCCCGTAGCTCTATTCCGTCAGAGAAGACGTACAAACCCAAAAATCCATTATTTCGTTGATATCTCTTAAACTATAAGAGATACGGGGCTAATGTATAGGACCAAAAGTGTGCAGCGCGTCGAAAACTATAAGGCTTCACCGGTCCGGTAGCTCTATTCCGTCAGAGAAGACGTACAAACACAAAAATCCATTATTTCGTTGATATCTCTTAAACTATAAGAGATACGGGGCTAATGTATAGGACCAAAAGTGTGCAGCGCGTCGAAAACTATAAGGCTTCACCGGTCCCGTAGCTCTATTCCGTCAAAGAAGACGTACAAACCCAAAAATCCATTATTTCGTTGATATCTCTTAAACTATAAGAGATACGGGGCTAATGTATAGGACCAAAAGTGTGCAGCGCGTCGAAAACTATAAGGCTTCACCGGTCCCGGTAGCTCTATTCCGTCAGAGAAGACGTACAAACACAAAAATCCATTATTTCGTTGATATCTCTTAAACTATAAGAGATACGGGGCTAATGTATAGGACCAAAAGTGTGCAGCGCGTCGAAAACTATAAGGCTTCACCGGTCCCGTAGCTCTATTCCGTCAGAGAAGACGTACAAACCCAAAAATCCATTATTTCGTTGATATCTCTTAAACTATAAGAGATACGGGGCTAATGTATAGGACCAAAAGTGTGCAGCGCGTCGAAAACTATAAGGCTTCACCGGTCCCGTAGCTCTATTCCGTCAGAGAAGACGTACAAACCCAAAAATCCATTATTTCGTTGATATCTCTTAAACTATAAGAGATACGGGGCTAATGTATAGGACCAAAAGTGTGCAGCGCGTCGAAAACTATAAGGCTTCACCGGTCCCGTAGCATCTATTCCGTCAGAGAAGACGTACAAACACAAAAATCCATTATTTCGTTGATATCTCTTAAACTATAAGAGATACGGGGCTAATGTATAGGACCAAAAGTGTGCAGCGCGTCGAAAACTATAAGGCTTCACCGGTCCCGTAGCTCTATTCAGTCAGAAGAAGACGTACAAACCCAAAAATCCATTATTTCGTTGATATCTCTTAAACTATAAGAGATACGGGGCTAATGTATAGGACCAAAAGTGTGCAGCGCGTCGAAAACTATAAGGCTTCACCGGTCCCGTAGCTCTATTCCGTCAGAGAAGACGTACAAACCCAAAAATCCATTCTTTCGTTGATATCTCTTAAACTATAAGAGATACGGGGCTAATGTATAGGACCAAAAGTGTGCAGCGCGTCGAAAACTATAAGGCTTCACCGGTCCCGTAGCTCTATTCCGTCAGAGAAGACGTACAAACACAAAAATCCATTATTTCGTTGATATCTCTTAAACTATAAGAGATACGGGGCTAATGTATAGGACCAAAAGTGTGCAGCGCGTCGAAAACTATAAGGCTTCACCGGTCCCGTAGCACTATTTCCGTCAGAGAAGACGTACAAACCCAAAAATCCATTATTTCGTTGATATCTCTTAAACTATAAGAGATACGGGGCTAATGTATAGGACCAAAAGTGTGCAGCGCGTCGAAAACTATAAGGCTTCACCGGTCCGTAGCTCTATTTCCGTCAGAGAAGACGTACAAACCCAAAAATCCATTATTTCGTTGATATCTCTTAAACTATAAGAGATACGGGGCTAATGTATAGGACCAAAAGTGTGCAGCGCGTCGAAAAACTATAAGGCTTCACCGGTCCCGTAGCTCTATTCCGTCAGAGAAGACGTACAAACCAAAAAATCCATTATTTCGTTGATATCTCTTAAACTATAAGAGATACGGGGCTAATGTATAGGACCAAAAGTGTGCAAGCGCGTCGAAAACTATAAGGCTTCACCGGTCCGGTAGCTCTATTCCGTCAGAGAAGACGTACAAACCCAAAAATCCATTATTTCGTTGATATCTCTTAAACTATAAGAGATACGGGGCTAATGTATAGGACCAAAAGTGTGCAGCGCGTCGAAAACTATAAGGCTTCACCGGTCCGGTAGCTCTATTCCGTCAGAGAAGACGTACAAACCCAAAAATCCATTATTTCGTTGATATCTCTTAAACTATAAGAGATACGGGGCTAATGTATAGGACCAAAAGTGTGCAGCGCTTCGAAAACTATAAGGCTTCACCGGTCCCGTAGCTCTATTCCGTCAGAGAAGACGTACAAACCCAAAAATCCATTCTTTCGTTGATATCTCTTAAACTATAAGAGATACGGGGCTAATGTATAGGACCAAAAGTGTGCAGCGCGTCGAAAACTATAAGGCTTCACCGGTCCCGTAGCTCTATTCCGTCAGAGAAGACGTACAAACACAAAAATCCATTATTTCGTTGATATCTCTTAAACTATAAGAGATACGGGGCTAATGTATAGGACCAAAAGTGTGCAGCGCGTCGAAACTATAAGGCTTCACCGGTCCCGTAGCACTATTTGTCAGAGAAGACGTACAAACCCAAAAATCCATTCTTTCGTTGATATCTCTTAAACTATAAGAGATACGGGGCTAATGTATAGGACCAAAAGTGTGCAGCGCGTCGAAAACTATAAGGCTTCACCGGTCCCGTAGCTCTATTCTGTCAGAGAAGACGTACAAACCCAAAAATCCATTCTTTCGTTGATATCTCTTAAACTATAAGAGATACGGGGCTAATGTATAGGACCAAAAGTGTGCAGCGCGTCGAAAACTATAAGGCTTCACCGGTCCGTAGCTCTATTCCGTCAGAGAAGACGTACAAACACAAAAATCCATTATTTCGTTGATATCTCTTAAACTATAAGAGATACGGGGCTAATGTATAGGACCAAAAGTGTGCAGCGCTTCGAAACTATAAGGCTTCACCGGTCCCGTAGCTCTATTCCGTCAGAGAAGACGTACAAACCCAAAAATCCATTCTTTCGTTGATATCTCTTAAACTATAAGAGATACGGGGCTAATGTATAGGACCAAAAGTGTGCAGCGCGTCGAAAACTATAAGGCTTCATCCGGTCCCGGTAGCTCTATTCCGTCAGAGAAGACGTACAAACACAAAAATCCATTATTTCGTTGATATCTCTTAAACTATAAGAGATACGGGGCTAATGTATAGGACCAAAAGTGTGCAGCGCGTCGAAAACTATAAGGCTTCACCGGTCCCGTAGCACTATTTCCGTCAGAGAAGACGTACAAACACAAAAATCCATTCTTTCGTTGATATCTCTTAAACTATAAGAGATACGGGGCTAATGTATAGGACCAAAAGTGTGCAGCGCGTCGAAAACTATAAGGCTTCACCGGTCCCGTAGCACTATTCCGTCAGAGAAGACGTACAAACACAAAAATCCATTATTTCGTTGATATCTCTTAAACTATAAGAGATACGGGGCTAATGTATAGGACCAAAAGTGTGCAGACGCGTCGAAAACTATAAGGCTTACACCGGTCCCGTAGCTCATTCCGTCAGAGAAGACGTACAAACACAAAAATCCATTATTTCGTTGATATCTCTTAAACTATAAGAGATACGGGGCTAATGTATAGGACCAAAAGTGTGCAGCGCGTCGAAAACTATAAGGCTTCACCGGTCCCGTAGCTCTATTCCGTCAGAGAAGACGTAGAAACACAAAAATCCATTATTTCGTTGATATCTCTTAAACTATAAGAGATACGGGGCTAATGTATAGGACCAAAAGTGTGCAGCGCGTCGAAAACTATAAGGCTTCAACGGTCCCGTAGCTCTATTCCGTCAGAGAAGACGTAGAAACACAAAAATCCATTATTTCGTTGATATCTCTTAAACTATAAGAGATACGGGGCTAATGTATAGGACCAAAAGTGTGCAGCGCGTCGAAAACTATAAGGCTTCACCGGTCCCGTAGCCTATTCGTCAGAGAAGACGTACAAACCCAAAAATCCATTATTTCGTTGATATCTCTTAAACTATAAGAGATACGGGGCTAATGTATAGGACCAAAAGTGTGCAGCGCGTCGAAAACTATAAGGCTTCACCGGTCCGGTAGCATCTATTCCGTCAGAGAAGACGTACAAACCCAAAAAATCCATTCTTTCGTTGATATCTCTTAAACTATAAAGATACGGGGCTAATGTATAGGACCAAAAGTGTGCAGCGCGTCGAAAACTATAAGGCTTCACCGGTCCCGTAGCTCTATTCCGTCAGAGAAGACGTACAAACACAAAAATCCATTATTTCGTTGATATCTCTTAAACTATAAGAGATACGGGGCTAATGTATAGGACCAAAAGTGTGCAGCGCGTCGAAAACTATAAGTCTTCACCGGTCCCGTAGCTCTATTCGTCAGAGAAGACGTACAAACCCAAAAATCCATTATTTCGTTGATATCTCTTAAACTATAAGAGATACGGGGCTAATGTATAGGACCAAAAGTGTGCAGCGCGTCGAAAACTATAAGGCTTCACCGGTCCCGTAGCACTATTTCGTCAGAGAAGAACGTACAACCCAAAAATCCATTCTTTCGTTGATATCTCTTAAACTATAAGAGATACGGGGCTAATGTATAGGACCAAAAGTGTGCAGCGCGTTCGAAAACTATAAGGCTTCACCGGTCCGGTAGCACTATTTGTCAGAGAAGAACGTACAAACCCAAAAATCCATTCTTTCGTTGATATCTCTTAAACTATAAGAGATACGGGGCTAATGTATAGGACCAAAAGTGTGCAAGCGCGTCGAAAACTATAAGGCTTCACCGGTCCCGTAGCTCTATTTCGTCAGAGAAGACGTACAAACCCAAAAATCCATTCTTTCGTTGATATCTCTTAAACTATAAGAGATACGGGGCTAATGTATAGGACCAAAAGTGTGCAGCGCGTCGAAAACTATAAGTCTTCACCGGTCCCGTGCTCTCATTCCGTCAGAGAAGGACGTACAAACCCTAAAAATCCATTATTTCGTTGTATATTTTTCTTAAACTATAAGAGATACGGGGCTAATGTATAGGACCAAAGTGTTGCAGCGCGTCGAAAACTATAAGTCTTCACCTGGTCCCGTAGCACTTATTCCGTCCAGAGAAGACGTACAAACCCAAAAAATCCATTACTTTCGTGATATCTCTTATAAACTATAAGAGATACGGGGCTAATGTATAGGACCAAAAGTGTGCAAGCGCGTCGAAAACTATAAGTCTTCACCGGTCCGTAGCTTCTATTCCGTCAAGAAGACGTACAACACAAAAAATCCATTATTTCTGTTGATATCTCTTAAACTATAAGAGATACGGGGCTAATGTTATAGGAACCAAAAGTGTGCAAGCGCGTCGAAAACTATAAGTCTTCACCGGTCCCGTAGTCTATTCCGTCAGAGAAGACGTACAAACACAAAAATCCATTATTTCGCTGATATCTCTTAAACTATAAGAGTACGGGTCTTAATGTATAGGACCAAAAGTGGTGCACGGGCGTCGAAAACTATAAGGCTACACCGGTCCCCGTAGCAATCTATCGGCCAGAAGGAATACCGTACAAACCAAAAGTCCATTATTTTCGTTTATATCTCTTAACTATATAGAGATACGGGGCTAATGTATAGGACCAAAAGTGTGCAGACGCGTCGAAAAACTATAAGGCTTCCACCGGTCCCCGGTAGCTACTATTCCTGTCAGAGAAGACGTACAAACACAAAAATCCATATTTTCTTTGAATATCTCTTAAACATAAGAGAACTACCGGGGGATAAATGACCTAGGATCCAAATGTGTGCCAAGCGGCGTCGAAAACTATAAGGGCTTCTAACCGGTCCCGTAGCATCTATTTTGTCCAGAGAAGGACGTAGCAAACACAAAAAATCATATGCTTTCGTTGAGATCGGCTTAAACTATAAGAGATACGAGGGCTAATGTATAGGACCAAAAGTGTGCAGAGCCATCCGAAAACTATAAGTGCTTCACCGGTCCTGTAGCTACTATTCCGTCAAGAAGACGTAGCAAACCAAAAATCCATTATTTCGTTGAATATCTCTTAAAACTATAAGAGATACGGGCTAATGTATAGGACCAAAAGTGTGCAGCGCGTCGAAAACCTATAAGCTTCACCGGTTCCGGTAGCTTCTATTCCGTCAGAGAAGACGTAAAAACACAAAAATCCATTATTTCGTTGATACTCTTTAAACTATAAGAGATAGGGGCTAATGTATAGGACCAAAAGTGTGCAGCCGCGTCGAAAACTATAAGGCTTCACCGGTCCTGTAGTCACTATTTTCCGTCAGAGAAGACGTACAACACAAAAATCCATTATTTCGTTGATATCTCTTAAACTATAAGAGATACGGGGCTAATGTATAAGGACCAAAAGTGTGCAGCGCGTCGAAACTATAAGGCTTCACCGGTACTCGTAGCTTCTATTCCGTCAGAGAAGACGTACAAACACAAAAATCCATTATTTCGTTGATATCTCTTAAACTATAAGAGATACGGGGCTAATGTATAGGACCAAAAGTGTGCAGCGCGTCGAAAACTATAGGCTTCACCGGTCCCGTAGCTCTATCCGTCAGAGAAGACGTACAAACCCAAAAATCCATTACTTTCGTTGATATCTCTTAAACTATACGAGATACGGGCTAATGTATAGGACCAAAAGTGTGCAGCGCGTCGAAAACTATAAGGCTTCACCGGTTCCCGTAGCTCTATTCCGTCAGAGAAGACGTACAAAACACAAAAATTCCATTATTTCGTTGATATCTCTTAAACTATAAAGATACGGGGCTAATGTATAGGACCAAAAGTGTGCAGCGCGTCGAAAACTATAAGGCTTCACCGGTCCCGTAGCTCTATTTCGTCAGAGAAGACGTAGAAACACAAAAATCCATTATTTCGTTGATATCTCTTAAACTATAAGAGATACGGGGCTAATGTATAGGACCAAAAGTGTGCAGCGCGTCGAAAACTATAAGGCTTCACCGGTCCCGTAGCTCTATTCCGTCAGAGAAGACGTACAAACCCAAAAATCCATTATTTCGTTGATATCTCTTAAACTATAAGAGATACGGGGCTAATGTATAGGACCAAAAGTGTGCAGCGCGTCGAAAACTATAAGGCTTCACCGGTCCCGTAGCTCTATTCCGTCAGAGAAGACGTACAAACACAAAAATCCATTATTTCGTTGATATCTCTTAAACTATAAGAGATACGGGGCTAATGTATAGGACCAAAAGTGTGCAGCGCGTCGAAAACTATAAGGCTTCACCGGTCCCGTAGCTCTATTCCGTCAGAGAAGACGTACAAACACAAAAATCCATTATTTCGTTGATATCTCTTAAACTATAAGAGATACGGGGCTAATGTATAGGACCAAAAGTGTGCAGCGCGTCGAAAACTATAAGGCTTCACCGGTCCCGTAGCTCTATTCCGTCAGAGAAGACGTACAAACCCAAAAATCCATTATTTCGTTGATATCTCTTAAACTATAAGAGATACGGGCGGCTAATGTATAGACCAAAAGTGTGCAGCGCGTTCGAAAAATATAAGGCTTCACCGGTCCCGGTAGCTTCTATTTCCTGTCAGAGAAGACGTACAAACCCAAAAAATCCATTCTTTCGTGATATCTCTTAAACTATAAGAGATACGGGCTAATGTTATAGGACCAAAAGTGTGCAAGCGCGTCGAAAACTATAAGCTTCACCGGGTCTCCGGTTAGCTCCTATTCGTCAGAGAAGACGACAAACCCCCAAAAATCATTACTTTCGTTGATATCTCTTAAACTATAAGAGATACGGGGCTAATGTATAGGACCAAAAGTGTGCAGCGCGTCGAAAAACTATAAGGCTCACCGGTCCGTAGCTCTATTCGTCAAGAAGACGACAGACACCCAAAAATCCATTACTTCGTGATATCTCTTAACTATAAGAGATACTGGGGCTAATGTATTAGGACCAAAAGTGTGCAAGCGTCGAAAACTATAAGGCTCACCGGTCCCGTAGCTCTATTCCGTCACAGAAGACGTACAAACACAAAATCCATTATTTCGTTGATATCTCCTCTAAACTATAAGAGATACGGGGCTAATGTATAGGACCAAAGTGTGGCAGCGCAGTCGAAAAACTATAAGGCTACACCGGTCCCGTAGTTCTATTCCGTCAGAGAAGACGATAGAAACACAAAATCCATTATTTCGTTGATATCTCTTAAACTTATAAGAGATACGGGGCTAATGTATAGGACCAAAAGTGTTTGCAGCGCGTCGAACACTATAAGGCTTTCACCGGTCTCCGTAGCACTATTCCGTCAGAGAAAGACGTACAAACACAAAAATACCATTACTTCGTTGATATCTCTTAAACTATAAGAGATACGGGGCTAATGTATAGACCAAAAGTGTGCAGCGCGTCGAAACTATAAGGACTTCATACGGTCCTGTAGATCTATTCGTCAGAGAAGACGTACAAACACAAAAATCCATTCTTTCGTTGATATCTCTTAAACTATAAGAGATACGGGGCTAATGTTATAGGACCAAAGTGTGCAGCGCGTCGAAAACTATAAGGCTTCACCGGTCCTGTAGTTCTATTCCGTCAGAGAAGCCATAGAAACACAAAAATTCATTATTTCGTTGATCATCTCTTAAACTATAAGAGAATACGGGGCTATGTATAGGACACAAAAAGTGCAGCGCGCGAAAACTATAAGGCTTTCACCGGTACTGTAGTTCTATTCCGTCAGAAAGACGAAGAAACACAAAAAATCCATTACTTCGTTGATATCTCTTAACTATAAGAGATACTGGGCTAATGTATAGGACCAAAAGTGTGCAGCGCGTCGAAAACTATAAGCTTCACCGGTCCTGTAGTTCTATTCCGTCAAGAAGACGAAGTAACACAAAAAAATCCATTTACTTCGTTGATATCTCTTTAAACTATAGAGATACTGGGCTAATGTATAGGACCAAAAGTGTGCAGCGCGTCGAAAACTATAAGGCTTCACCGGTCCCGTAGCTCTATTCCGTCAGAGAAGACGTACAAACACAAAAATCCATTATTTCGTTGATATCTCTTAAACTATAAGAGATACGGGGCTAATGTATAGGACCAAAAGTGTGCAGCGCGTCGAAAACTATAAGGCTTCACCGGTCCCGTAGCTCTATTCCGTCAGAGAAGACGTACAAACCCAAAAATCCATTATTTCGTTGATATCTCTTAAACTATAAGAGATACGGGGCTAATGTATAGGACCAAAAGTGTGCAGCGCGTCGAAAACTATAAGGCTTCACCGGTCCCGTAGCTCTATTCCGTCAGAGAAGACGTACAAACCCAAAAATCCATTATTTCGTTGATATCTCTTAAACTATAAGAGATACGGGGCTAATGTATAGGACCAAAAGTGTGCAGCGCGTCGAAAACTATAAGGCTTCACCGGTCCCGTAGCTCTATTCCGTCAGAGAAGACGTACAAACACAAAAATCCATTATTTCGTTGATATTCTCTTAAACTATAAGAAGATACGCGGGCTAATGGATAGGAACAAAAAAGTGGTGGGCAGCGCGTCGAAAACTATAAGGCTTCGACCGGTCCTGTAAGCGCGTATTCCGTCAGAGAAGATCGTAGAAACACAAAATCCAGTTGATTTCGTTGATATCTCTTAAAGCTATAGAGATACGTGGGACTAATGTAATAGGACCCAAAGTGTGCAAGCGCGTCGAAAAGCTATAAGGCTTCACCGTAACGGATAGTTCTATGCCGTCAGAGAAGACGAAGTACAAACACGAAAAATCCATTGATTCGCGTTTGATATCTCTTAAACTATAAAGAGAGACGGGGCTAATGTATAGGACCAAAAGTGTGCAGCGCGTCGAAAACTATAAGGCTTCATCCACGGTACCTGTAGTCACTATTCGCTCAGGAGAAGACGTAAGTAACACAAAAATCCATTACTTCGTTGATATCTCTTAAACTATAAGAGATACGGGGCTAATGTATAGGACCAAAAGTGTGCAGCGCGTCGAAAACTATAAGGCTTCACCGGTCCTGTAGTTCTATTCCGTCAGAGAAGACGAAGAAACACAAAAATTCATTATATCGTTGATATCTCTTAAACTATAAGAGATACGGGGCTAATGTATAGGACCAAAAGTGTGCATCGCGCCAAAAACTGTAAGGCTTCACTGGTCCTGTAGTTCTATTCTGTCATAGAAGACGAAGAAACACAAAAATCCATTACTTCGTTGATATCTCTTAAACTATAAGAGATACGCGGCTAATGTATAGGACCAAAAGTGTGCAGCGCGTCGAAAACTATAAGGCTTTACCGGTCCTGTAGTTCTATTCCGTCAGAGAAGACGAAGAAACCCAAAAATTCATTATTTCGTTGATATCTCTTAAACTATAAGAGATACGGGGCTAATGTATAGGACCAAGAGTGTGCAGCGCGTCGAAAAATATAAGGCTTCACCGGTCCTGTAGTTATATTTCGTCAAGAAAACGTAAAAACACAAAAACCCATTACTTCCTTGATATCTCTTAAACTGTAAGAGATACGGAGCTAATGTATAGGACCAAAAGTGTGCAGCGCGTCGAAAACTATAAGGCTTCACCGGTCCTGTAGCTCTATTCCGTCAGAGAAGTCGTAAAAACACAAAAAACCGTGTTTTCGTTGATATTTCTTAAACTATAAGAGATATGGGGCTAATGTATACTACCAAAAGTGTGCAGCGCGTCGAAAGCAATAAGACTTCATAGATGCCGTAGCGATATCGAGCCAGAGAAGTCGTAGAAACACAAAAATCCTTGTTTTCGTTGATATCTCTTAAAGGATAAGAGATACGGGGCTAATGTATAGGACCAAGAGTGTGCAGCGCGTCGAAAAATATAAGGCTTCACCGGTCCTGTAGTTCTATTTCGTCAAGAAGACGTAAAAACACAAAAACCCATTACTTCCTTGATATCTTATAAACTGTAAAAGATACGGAGCTAATGTATAGGACCAAAAGTGTGCGGCGCGTCGAAAACTATAAGGCTTCACCGGTCCTGTAGTTCAATTCCGTCAGAGAAGACGTAGAAACACAAAAATCCATTACTTCGTTGATATCTCTTAAACTATAAAAGATACGGGGCTAATGTATAGGACCAAGAGTGTGCAACGCGTCGAAAAATATAAGGCTTCACCGGTCCTGTAGTTCTATTCCGTCAGAGAAGTCGTAAAAACACAAAAATCCGTGTTTTCGTTGATATCTCTTAAACTATAAGAGATACGGGGCTAATGTATACTACCAAAAGTGTGCAGCGCGTCGAAAGCAATAAGACTTTATAGATGCCGTAACGATATCGAGCCAGAGAATTCGTAGAAACACAAAAATCCGTGTTTTCGTTGATATCTCTTAAAGTATAAGACATACGGGGCTAATGTATAGGACCAAAAGTGTGCAGCGCGTCGAAAACTATAAGGCTTCACCGGTTCTGTAGTTCTATTCCGTCAGAGAAGACAAAAAACACAAAAATTCATTATTTCGTTGATATCTCTTAAACTATAAGAGATACGGGGCTAATGTATAGGACCAAAAGTGTGCAGCGCGTCGAAAACTATAAGGCTTCACCGGTCCTGTAGTTCTATTCCGTCAGAGAAGACGTAAGAAACACAAAAATTCATTACTTCGTTGATATCTCTTAAACTATAAGAGATACGGGGCTAATGTATAGGACCAAAAGTGTGCAGCGCGTCGAAAACTATAAGGCTTCACCGGTCCTGTAGTTCTATTCCGTCAAGAAGACGTAGAAACACAAAAATCCATTACTTCGTTGATATCTCTTAAACTATAAGAGATACGGGGCTAATGTATAGGACCAAAAGTGTGCAGCGCGTCGAAAACTATA
>JASTWR010002276.1:0-23019 GCA_030770355.1 Harpagoxenus sublaevis
TCACTTTTGGGCCATATTTTCAGAAAATATTTGGTTTTTTGTTCTAGGTGCAAAATTGCGACCTGTAGCGGTACGGTAAAAAAAAAAAGGATTGTTTTGCGAGAGCTGCCACGCCGCCAATTTTTTTTTTATAAATTTAAAAAAAATTTTTTATGTACATTAAGACTTGTACTTTCATATGTACAAACCCGAATATTAATAAATCTTTTCATTTTTTTGCTTCCTCATAGAGGAAGCTTTGTTTTTGTAAAAAAATTTTTTTTTTAGTTGCCGCTGCCAATGTGTTCAGAATGTTCTAAAACGTCGAAAAATCGCTATTTTAAAAAATGTGGGTATGTGTGTATGTATGTCTGTATGTCTGTATGTCTGTATGTCTGTCTGTATGTGCCAAATTTACTGAAATTTCTATAACTCCAGAACTGATCAACCAAATCTTAACCAATTATTATAATAAATTCAGAAAAATGAATTTTACTTTTAGTGGTCACAAGGTGATATTCCCTTTTAATTCCGTGACTTTCTACATTTCCCGCCCGCCTCGTCAGGCATACATGGATGACGAACACGCGAACGCTAGACAGATTTCTCGCGCGATAACTCAACCTGTCTCGACACATGATTTTATTAAGTGCATTCGGAATTCCCGAGATTCGAATAAGCAAACAGCTCGCACGAATTCTCCTTCGGCAATGCGGGCAAGACGTACGCATTTCGGTTTATTCGGTTACGCGCGCTGAAGGAAGGGGAATCGCACGACTTTAAGAGCGTCGGATCTCACGCTGTTGTTTCACGCTTAAATTTTTATTTTTACATTTTATAACTGAAATGATTTACAATTAAGACTAGATGTCGAGGCTGGTTCGCGGTGCGTTATCGCTCGTGAGTAGTGGAATCAGCTTGCAGACGGGGCGCGTGAGCGTGGTAATGGCCGTTTGCACGGTGGCCACGCGAACCTGGCCGTCCTCTCCTGGGTGCACGGCGGTGATCCGCGCCAAAGGCCACTCGGTGGGGGGCGTGTTCTCGCCACGCACGAGGCACAGGTCGCCGACGCGAAGGTTAGCATCTTTAGTCGACCACTTTGACCGAGAATTTAGCGATTGGAGGTACTCACGTGACCAACGCTCCCAAAAATAGTCTCTCATCCTTTGTAAGAGCTGCCACCGTGACAGCCGATTGATGGGTACCTCCATTAGCGATGGTTCCGGAATCACATTCAGGGCCATGCCCACGAGGAAGTGTCCCGGCGTGAGTGCCCCGAGGTCGTCAGGATCGTCTGAGAGCGCCGACATAGGGCGCGAGTTTAGGCACGCCTCAACTTGCGCCAAAAAGGTTGAGAGCTCCTCGAAGGTGAGGGTAGCGTCTCCAAGCACCCTCCGGACGTTGTGTTTGGTGGCCTTCACTGCAGCCCCCCACAGTCCTCCGAAGTGAGGCGCCGCCGGGGGGTTGAATCGCCATTCCACACCATCTGTGGATAGGTAGTCGGCAATTTGGCGCTCCCGGGCGGCGTCGCAAAAAAATAGTCGAAGTTGGGCGTCCGCTCCGACGAAGTTTGTGCCCCGGTCACTGTAGAGTGTGGAGCACAGGCCTCACCTCGAGACAAAGCGTCGAAGGGCGGCCAGGAACGCCTCGGTGGTGTAATCAGAGACCACCTCCAAGTGTACCGCTCTGGTGGTTAGACGAGGATGGCCATGAACCCCTTGTAGGCCTTATGCCCTCGACCTTTCGAGGTCCGTATCATTACTGGGCCCGCGTAGTCCACCCCGGTGTGAGCAAATGGCCGGGAGATCCTCACCCGAGAACTCGTCCATCAGAGGACGGGGCGACGCCGCCCGCCATCGAACGCATTGAGGGCAGCGATGTATGTGCGTCCTCACTGCTATCCTTCCGTCGGGAATCCAGTACTTCTGCCGGAGCGTGCTCAGAGTTAGCTGCACTCCTCCGTGCAGCATCCGCCGGTGGCACGCGTTTAGTAGGTGTAAGAGGCGGGTTCTAGGCCAAATGAAGGCGAGGGGGTAGAGGGGCAGGGGGGTTCCGCGGCGCGGGGTACTCTATGCCCGATGGGCGAGCGGTCCGCGGGGCAAGGGAGGGGGCCCGATGAGCAAGGGGTCCGCGGGGCAAGGGAGGGGAAACGATGAGCTAGGGGTCCGCGGGGCAAGGGAGGGGAAACGATTGGCGAGGGGGTCCGCGGGGCAAGGAAGGGGGGACGATTGGCGAAGGATCCGCGGGGAGAGGGAAACCGCGTTTTCTGACATCGTGGCGGCCCGCGGGAGAGGGGAACCGCGCTATGGTCTGCGAGGATGAGGACGCGGTGGCCCGCGGGTAGGGGGTCCGCGGTGAGGGGGGTCCGGACTGCAACCCGCGTGACGTCACATCATATATCTTTTCCGCGTGTCCTCGCTCTCGCTACCGCTTGCGTCGACCACGGATCAGCGTGACATCACCGCGCTTGCATATCACATTCTCTCTCTCCACATACCTCTTCACGTTCTCTCTCTCATGCTCACCTTCTTACCTATACTTCGTCGTATTCTCTCCCCGCTCCCGTTTGCGTCCTCTCTCCCGCTCTTAGATTTTCTTTCTTATTCGAATATCTATTACTAGAGCAGGTACATATTTTTCTCTGCCGAATTTATTCTGATGCATTGACACGCAAGATTTGATTACGATATGGCTCTTTAAATAAATACATAGTTATGAAGATTTTGCATAATTGCAGTAAAAAATTTGCTGTTTAAAATAGAAAGTCACAGTCTTTTATAATTAAGCGACGCGGTAGCGTTCTACCGTCCGGTATTTAAATTTTACGTATTTTATTAACGCAATTTAAGGAATTGGAAGGGAGAGGTGGAAGGATAATAAATAACTTTTTTAAATCATATTATACATTTATTCAGTTTTTTATTGTATTATAAAAAGTAATATACTAAAACGTCTTACATAACTAAAACTGTTCATACAAACTATTATAAAATGATAAATATGTATAAATCTGCAACATATAATGTAACATTTTTTATTTAAAGAAATATTACATTTTTCTCCGCTATTGACACGCATTCTATCCCACTCTGTTGAATACTCCATCCATCCATTCCTCTCCCACTCTCATCCTTTTCACTACCATGCTAACAACACACATCCATACTCTCTCAACTATAACTTTATAACTAATATTCGCTACAGAATACATGCGCGGGGGATATAAACATATATATACTTATTACTATAGATATATTAAATATAAATCTCCCTTTCCAAGTTCTGGAGTCGCCTTTCAAATCTTTTAAATAACTCTTCATAATTAAGAAAACATTCAATGCACTCCCGACACTCATGCGCAGGCTTTATGCGCATTAACCGTCTATCACAATCACTACACCACATCTTGCTTGAAATGTTTAATCCGTGTAGCTGCGATGAGATTGAGTGCCACCGCACTCTTCGCGCGTAACCGATGGGCTGCTCTCGACGCGCGTAGCACCTTTCGCACAGCCGTTTCCGCGGAAAGCCGTAACCCCACAAAGCAGGAGACGATTCCGAACACGCAGTCAGATTGCAGCAGGTAGTAATACCGCTCCGGATAATCCTGCGGTCGAACCCCGTTCAACAACCTAATTGTGATAGGTTCTACTGGTGGTGGTCTCATTTTCTATAGAATTAATAAATAAAATTAATATCAATACAAAGGAAATAGCCATACGGTCCAAGCTTAGATCTTAGGCAGCTCAATATAATTATTTTCTATATGTATTAATACGCGTATTTTCCAACATATTAAACTGCGCGTCGATTATTTGTCGGACTTAAAACACAGCTATTGTTGGAACATTAGAAATTCCCTCTCCCTTCCCTAATTAAATCGATATTGATTTAATATTAAAATCACTGTACAAACTTATTGCGAAAAATAATCGGCGCGCAGTTTAATATGTTGGAAAATACGCGTATTAATACATATAGAAAATAATTATATTGAGCTGCCTAAGATCCAACCTTGGACCGTATGGCTATTTCCTTTGTATTGATTTATATCTTAACGGTCTTAACATATATTGTTTATTCACGTCGCCAGAGAAAGACGTTCAAATTATTGTTATCCGGTTATTGCGATAAATATTACCACATGCCCCGGTAGTCAAATTGGTAAGACGCCCGAACGGAATGCGGGAGATTCCAGGTTCGAACCCTGGCTGGGGTAATATTTTTCGCAATAAGTTTTTACAGTGATTTTAATATTAAATCGATATCGATTTAATTAGGGAAGGGAGAAAGAATTTCTAATGTTCCAACAATAGCTGTGTTTTAAGTCCGACAAATAATTGGCGCGCAGTTTAATATGTTGGAAAATACGCGTATTAATACTGTTACACCCGTGCTGTACGCCCGTGCCGTGCGCTCACGCGGGTCGCCCCGTATCAGAAGTTGCGAATCGCCCTTGACGACAGCTGTGTTGTTTACTTGTAGTGACTGTCTATTTCGCTCCGGGTCTCCGTCACGTTCGGACGTGTTAACCCGAGCTCCGTGTACAAACGAATCTTTATTAAACGAGTTCCTTTTATATAAATAACGAGCCTTATTTATTGAGCGAGTGCCGGAGTGCGCGTCGGGTGTGTGTGTGAAAGAGCGAAAGAGTGGCTAACGCCCGGCGACCGTAACATTTTGGGGGCTCGTCCGGGATCGCAACGATCTCACGGACTATTCCCGAGTACAGACGACGCTCAAGGATATCTACATGGCTACGAGGAAGAGGCTCCGGCTGGAGACGCCTCACCGCGATAGCTCCGAAGCGCCTGCGATGACCACGCTTACAGAGACGCTCCAGGCCGTTATCCAGAAGGTGCGACTCCTTCGAGTGGAGCAAGCCCGGAGGGAGGAGGAGTATGCGGCGACGATCCGCCGTCAGGAGGAGGAACTCCGACGTCTCCGTGGGACGAACTTCAGTGACAGACCGCAGCTAAGTTCCCTTAATAATAGCGCGTCCGGGGATGCAGAAACGCGGGCCGTGGGTAGCACAAGAGCGCAGGACGCACGCGAGGGGCACGCGGCTGCGGCCGGCGCGAGTGTGAACGTCGTACGCGCGTGTGAGAGAAGCGCGACCGCGAGTGTACAAAGCGCGAACAGTGAGCGGGCCGCGTGCGGGGGGGGCGCGTACGCGGGCAGCGCGAGTGAGAGCGGCATGCGCCCGACCGGGAAAAGTGCGAATACAGGCGGCGCGAGCGAAAATGTCACACGTCGGGTTAAGAGAGGCACGGGAGCGAATGCTGAGAGTGATCTCGACGTTTATTCGAGTGCCAGGAGCGTGAACGAAGTTGGGATCTGTACCGCGTGCGCGTGTGACGCCGCTACAGGAGCGGGCGTCGGGCTCGGCTATAAATTAAAGCCCGACACTTACGACGGGACAGTCCCACTACAGGAATATTTTTCGCAGTTTAATCTAATTGCCCGAGTGAATTTCTGGGACGACGCGACAAAAGCCGTCGCACTGGCTTCGAGTCTGAAGGGCAAGGCGCGCACGATTCTCGAGACAGTACAAGACATCGAGTGTCTCAATTTTTCCGAACTGAAATAGAAACTCGAGTTGCGTTTCGGTGAGGGGCGGTTAACGCAGAATTATTATTCCGCGCTCACGAACCGTAGACAGAGATTTGGGGAAGAACCTGCTGTTCTCGGTTCCGATATAGAACGGCTGTCGCGCCTCGCATACCCCGAGTGCCCTCATGAGATTCGCGAAAAGATCGCGTGTTCACAGTTCGTAACGGCCGTCACTGATCATTTTATCAGACGGACGTTACAGATGGAGGGGATTACTACTCTGAGTCAGGCTGTCGAAAGAGCTAAGGCATTAAAAATAATTCAGGGTGAGGGGTTCGCTCGCGAAAAATTTATTAAAAACACTGCGAGAGAAGGGCAAAAGAGGGGTGCAAATATTGAGAAGGGGGAGGTAGAGGGTGACAAAGAACGGAAAGAAGAGGGGAAGACAGACAGGGAGGGAAATTTCCAAAAAGGAAATGGGCGTGGCAGCAAATTCGGCGCCAACCGGGGAGAGTGTTGGACGTGCGGGAAGACCGGACATTTCCGGTCCGAGTGCCCCGAACAAAGGGGAAACGCGATTTAGTCAAACTCAGCGGGGTGAATTTGGCGAGGGTTATCAATACCCCGTATTTTTACAATAAAAATGTTATTTCAAATGTGTGTAATAAAGTCATTTCGAATGAAAATAGAATTAAACCTTATTTCAATCATTTTTGCTATAAGGGCAAAGTTGACGGGAAAGAATGTTTTTTCAAGGTTGACACGGTCTCTGACGTCTCCATATTAAGCAGTAAATTCGTGGAAGCAGGAAAAGAAAAGTCACACATAAAGAATCTGAATCTGAGATATCCGACTGGAGAAAAAGTTGTAATTAAGTTTGAGATAGAAGCTAGAATTGAAATAGGCAGTCATTCGGTTGTGTTTCCTATTCTCGTGTCTGATATAAGTGACGACTGTCTTTTGGGAGTGAATTTTCTGAAAATGGTAAATTTAGAAGAAATTTTCGATTCTGTTCTCGGGACTGTGAATTTGGAAACACGAGTAGCTCGAATTGAGAACGAACCAGACAGAATCCCGGTCTCCTTGAAAGAACTCTTTACAAATAATTCCCAAGATCTTGACTCTTCACAAAAAGAACTCTTTGCTCAATTCCTTGAAAAATTTTCCGAAGTATTTTCCGAGAATATTGTTGCGGGAAATTGTGATATTGTTCAACATGTTATAAATATGCAAGACTCTCTCCCCAAAAAGCAGGTACCTCGTCGGATCCCTTTCAGGTTGAGAGGGGAGGTGGATAAAATTATTGAGGAAATGAAGGCATGCGGTGTGATCGAGGAATCAAATAGTCCCTGGGTTTCTCCTGTGGTATTAAGACACAAAAAAGATGGAACGATAAGATTTTGTGTGGACTATCGGGTCGTAAACGCATTGACGGAAAAAGATTCATATCCCCTCCCCAGAATTGACGTAATATTTGATCATCTAGCAGGTAACGTTTGGTTTTGTACTTTAGACTTGAAAAGTGGTTATTGGCAAATAAAAATTCGCCCTGAAGACAGAAAGAAAACGGCTTTCTCTTTCGGCAGGGGGCTTTGGCAATTCACGGTGATGCCTTTTGGTTTATGTAACGCCCCCGCAACTTTTGAACGTCTCATGGAAAAAGTTTTGCAAGGATTATTATTCGAAATCTGCTTAGTTTACTTAGATGATGTGATAATTTTCGGGAAGACTTTCGAGGAAATGCTGGAAAATTTAGAAAAAGTGTTTTTACGGTTGCAAAAAGTAAATTTAAAAATCAATCCTAAAAAATGTGTCTTATTTAAAAAAGAAGTAAAGTATTTGGGGCATATAATTTTGGCAAAGGGAGTTGACACGGATCCTGAGAAGGTCGCTCCCGTGGAGGGATGGCCGGTTCCTCACACAAAGACTTTATTGCGGAGTTTTCTCGGATTTTGCTCATATTATCGCAAATTTATAAAAAATTTTCTTTGATTGCTAAGCCCCTTTATGAATTAACGGGGAACCAGATAAAGTTTATCTTGAACGAGGATCATCAGAACTCTTTTGATGAGTTAAAGCGGGTAATGTCCTCTCCTCCAGTGCTTTCTTTTTCGAACGGGGAGGGTGAGTTCATTCTGGATACTGATGCCTCCAATATTGGAATTGGCTCAGTACTATCTCAAAAACAAAACGGGGAGGAGAGGCTCATCGCGTATTTTAGCCGCGTGCTGAATAAAGCTGAGCGGAATTATTGTATTACTTGACGTGAACTTTTAGCGATCGTAGATTCTGTGAGGTTTTTTCGCCATTATCTATTAGGATGCGAATTTTTTATCCGTACGGATCACATTTCTTTGCGTTGGCTTATGTCTTTCAGGGATTTGGATGGACAATTGGCCCGGTGGCTGGAGGGGCTTCAGCAATTTCATTTCACAATTGCTTACAGGAAAGGACTGTCTCACGGGAATGCCGACGGATTGTCGAGGCGTACGTGTGAGTCGTCTGGCTGTGAATATTGTGCCAAAGTGGAAAGAAAGAACTCTGTAACGAGGGCAGGCCATGTCGCTCGGATTATATTAACTGCAAAAGATCTGTCAGAATGGCGTTCTGAACAGAGAGCAGATCTGATTATTTCGATTATACTCCGTGGAAAGGAGGCCGGTGTTCGCCTATCACGAGCTGAGTTGGCTTCGAAAGATATCTCCGCACAGATTTATGGGTCATATTGGGATGCCCTGGTCCTGGAAGAGGGCGTACTTTATAAGAGATGGGAAGCTCCAAACCTTAAGTCTAGTTTTCTCCAACTCATTGTTCCGCGGAAATTCGTTAAAGGAATTTTAAAAGAGTTACATGGCTCACCGTCTGGAGGACATTTCGGAGTGAACAAAACTGGAGAAAATTCGGAAACGGTATTTCTGGGCAACCTGTAAGCAAGATGTGGAAGATTGGTGTAGAACGTGTAAAGTCTGCATTGCCAGGAAGGGCCCTTTAGGTAAGGGAAAATCTCCCCTGCAAATTTATAATGTGAGGGCACCTTTGGAGAGGGTTCAGATGGATATCCTCGGTCCTCTTCCTAAGACTAAATTCGGTAATAAGTTTCTTCTTGTCCTAGTGGACTGTTTTACGAAATGGGTGGAAGCTTTTCCTTTAAAAAACATGAGAGCGAAAACGGTTGCGGAAGTTTTTGTTAATCAGTTTGTTTCCAGGCACGGGGTGCCCACTGAGGTTCATACTGACCAGGGAAGGAACTTTGAGTCGAGACTTTTCTCAGAATTGATGGGGCTTCTTGGGATAAGGAAAACAAGAACAACTGCCTTGCATCCTCAATCTGATGGACAAGTCGAACGCCAACATCAGACCATAACAAATTACTTAGCGAAATACGTCTCTGAAAACCAAAAAGATTGGGATCGGTGGATCCCTATGTTCCTCCTGGCATATAGATCCTAGAAGCATGAAACAACTGGAATCACCCCAGCGGAATTATATTTCGCACGAGATCTTAGATTACCATCAGATTTATTACGAGGAAATCCTTCTAAACTTCATGGAGAGGTGCCATTGGTTGGAAGTTTCGTTAGAAAATTAAAGGACAATGTTCGGCGTATCGCTTTATATGTATATATTCTTTTGTATTTTATTTTTGCTTCTGTTTTGTTCATTATAGAGTTAGAATTACTGTATTAGACTCGTTTAACATGTTTAATTATTAGTTTGCTATTTGTTAATGTTCGCTAGACGTCGGTGGATCGCGGTAAGGACAATTTTGAATTTATGCGACTCACCAATTGGTGCTGCCATCGTTTATCCACCGACGGCAGCGATTACCCCCAAAAAGGGAACAAATACTCGCTCGCGGCTCACGTTCCAGAACCGCGGGCCACTCATCGTCAAACTCTCGTCGTGAGACCACACGAAGTTTCGGGACGCCCGATCGCGACCTCCCCCCCCCCCCCTCTCTTGGGGACCGATCTTTCGCCTGCCTCGCCTGCTTGCGCTTTTGCCTGCTTTGTGCCTGCTTTTGTGCCTGCTTGTGCCTGCCTTTGTGCCTGCTTGCCGTCCCGCGGATCCCGCTGCATTTGCCTGCATTCTGGACCGGACAAATCCGACCACCAGGAGACGGAACGGGGACAGGACGAGAATCGGCGGAGCCTACCGGGAGACGACGGGCGCCCAAACGGTGAGTCGCTTTTGCTTTTGTTGCATGCGCATTTTGATACTCGTTTTCTCGCTATTAACCAAAATTAGTCGTGAGGGGCTCATAATTACCCCCCTCTGGTCCTTCGAGCATAGAAAATCTCGCCCCCCGGGGATAGCATTAATACCCCCCCGCTCAGACAAATTAGAGGAGATATATTCTGGTGTACGGGGACAATTAAATTTGAAATCTTCTCGAATGAAAGCACGATACGATCGTGGAGTTCGTCGAATTCTTTTTCAGGAGGGGCAGAGAGTGGTTTTTTAATCCTCGGAGGGTGAGAGATAGGGCTCCAAAACTGCAGAGTAATTGGAAGGGTCCTTATTTGGTGATTAAGAAACTTAGCGATGTTGTTTATTGTATACGGAAATCACCCCGACATAGAAGCAAAGTGGTTCATTCGGATAGGTTAGCTGTTTATTCAGAAAGGAAATTGAGCAGCATAGGTCGGAGTTCGTAAAAAGAGAAATGGGTAGCGCTACTTGAATTGTAATGCGTGTTTAATAAAGAGTTATGAGACAATGTGCGAAGTGTTGTAACTTAATATGTAAAGTGTTGTAACCGTATCTTATTGTTCAAATGTTTTTGGTTTCTGTGTGTTTTATTTGCTTTTGCTTAGTGGAACGGAGTCCGAGGAAGTCGGTGATCCTTAAGGAAACGTGGGATACCGTGGCAGAACAACGGCCGAAGACTTCTTCGGGGGCAAGTTCCTTTTTGATAGGAGACTGCCTCGCCCACGGTTTTTGAGGTGTGGTTTTCCCGTGGGACGTTGAGCAAATGCTGAGGCAGGGACTTGGGGAGCCTGTAAAAGCGTTGGGTCCACACAAGTTTCCCCCCCCCCCCCTTGTCCGAAGATTTAGCGGAACGACGACGTGGGAGGCCGGCGGCGGAGGTGACTACACCGGGAAAGCGGAGCTACGAGGACGTCCTGAGACCGTCGGAGGGGGGGAGGGAGCCTGGCCAGCTCTCTCCTGAAAAGGTTCTTGGGATTGATGTGCGGCTACCGGGGACCAAAAAAGGATAGAGTTCGGTAACTCTGGGCAGCAGCTCGAGGAGAACAAGTATTCGGTGCCCTGGATCTCACGGAAAAGGAGCTGTAACCGCGAGAAACTACCCTCCCGGATTGTCGGGGGGACAATCTTGGAAGACGGGGGGTAGTGTTACACCCGTACTGTACGCCCGTGCCGTGCGCTCACGCGGGTCGCCCCGTATCAGAAGTTGCGAATCGCCCTTGACGACAGCTGTGTTGTTTACTTGTGGTGACTGTCTATTTCGCTCCGGGTCTTCGTCACGTTCGGACGTGTTAACCCGAGCTCCTTGTACAAACGAATCTTCATTAAACGAGTTCCTTTTATATAAATAACGAGCCTTATTTATTGAGCGAGTGCCGGAGTGCGCGTCGCGTGTGTGTGTGTGAAAGAGCGAGAGAGTGGCTAACGCCCGGCGACCGTAACAATACATATAGAAAATAATTATATTGAGCTGCCTAAGATCCAAGCTTGGACCGTATGGCTATTTCCTTTGTATTGATTTATATCTTAACGGTCTTAACATATATTGTTTATTCACGTCGCCTGAGAAAGACGTTCAAATTATTGTTATCCGGTTATTGCGATAAATATTACCACATGCCCCGGTAGTCGAATTTGTAAGACGCCCGAACGGAATGCGGGAGATTCCAGGTTCGAACCCTGGCTGGGGTAATATTTTTCGCAATAAGTTTTTACAGTGATTTTAATATTAAATCGATATCGATTTAATTAGGGAAGGGAGAGGGAATTTCTAATGTTCCAACAATAGCTGTGTTTTAAGTCCGACAAATAATCGGCGCGCAGTTTAATATGTTGGAAAATACGCGTATTAATACATATAGAAAATAATTATATTGAGCTGCCTAAGATCCAAGCTTGGACCGTATGGCTATTTCCTTTGTATTGATTTATATCTTAACGGTCTTAACATATATTGTAAAATTAATATATTTAAATTTTTAAAAATATTTTTAAATATATAGAAATTAATTATATTTCTGTTACCCGCTTTTTAAACAACCAATGTTTGGTACCCACACAGGTAATCCTCGATGCTCTCAGGATCGATCGAGAAGAATTAATCGCACTGCTATTCGTAATTCTATTTTTTTACTTTCTAATGCCCGTTTGTTACCGACTATGCAAAGGACTCTGCAAGAGCTCAATTTATAGGAGTTGAAAAATGTAGAGTGAGGGATCTACGTGATTTATCTGCGACATATTACATTACCATAAACGAGCAGACGGTTGTCATGAAAAAATAATCTTTTACTTAACGCTGCATCTTGCAATCGCGGGTGACACTATAAACCGCTGTTGAACATAGCATATCGTATAAAATGACAATTGTTGTGAGAAAATAATCCTCGCGAGAAAAAGATTTTTAAGCAAATGTAATTGCATCTTCGCATAGAACACATCTAAAAGATAATACAGCGCAATTGTAAGGAATTGGAATAGGGAGAGGCTGATGGATAATAAATTTAAACTTTTTAAATAATTGTCACGGCTTTTTGCGCGCGAGCGCGAGCCGGATCAAAAGGGGACGGTAGAGAGTCAGGTGTCAGGTCTCTCGAATGGGTCCCTCGCACGAAATCTTTGACTCGCGAAACAAACTATTGGGCGCCAGACGCGGCAGATCGCGTCCACTAAATACAGCGATTCTCTAGTTATTTGTTGCGATAAGTCAACTGCTTCGAATCCCGAAATTCGTCAAAACGCAATTAATGACTCACGAAAGCTCCAACGCAATTATTCGTGCGAGGGCCGACCAGCTCGACCTAACGGCAGAGGGGCGGGGCAAGGCAGGGCAGCGTAAGAGGACGACGGGATGACGGCCGAATAATTTGCCACACAGTGTAATATGATAAAAATAGTTGATCGTTTATTGCTAATATCTGGTAATGGAAATGGTGAAACAGTTGTTTGATAATAGTAACTTTAATAATAATGGTTAAATTGATCCGTGGAATAATAACAAAGTTGAGTGAGGCAATCGCCCCCGCCTATCGAACTGTAATCAAGTTCGTTTACAGGAAAACTAAAGAAGAACGCGAAATAATCTCGAGCGCGGGTAGACGCGATGAATAATCTCGCCGCGCGAACAAGACGCGACAACGAGTAACGTGAAATCAGACGAAAAATATATTAGAAGTGTTAAAAATATTGATTGGCTAAATTATAATGATCTCGGGATCGTGACGGAACAAAGAAACTAAACAAGGAGATCCAAACAACATTCGCGATACATCTCGCAATCAAAACGTAACTCGGTAAATAGTATAAACAATAAAGCCACAAATGTCGACGATCAAGTATAAAAGGTCTGCGTGCGCCAAACGGAGCGCGATCACTTAATTGTGCAAGGTTATAACTCGCCAAAGAAACAGATAATCATGCTGGGATCGCAATAAATCGCTATCCATTAGACTCGGAGATTCAACTCCGGTCTACTTTGTTCTGTTCTGTCGTCAGTGGTTTTTACGCCGTTCCGGCGTGAGCTCGTCGCACGCGCGACACAATTACCGGGCGCAATAGAGCACGCAAATCAGAAATATATTTTGTAACAACAATAACGCGAGAAAGATTCCGGATAACGCAAACAGCAGTCTAAATAACGCAACGAATAAACCAGGGTAACGCAAAGTAATGTCCCGACTCAAACAGCACCACTGAATAATATCAGGACGCGAATCTAATACAAAATACCAAACGCGAATAACAACGCAAAACTAATACGCGGCAGCAAACAACGCAAACATAATATCGCGCATATCGCAATTAATAATTGTCGCAATTAAGATCGCAAATAATAACACTAAATAATATCGCAAAGAATAACACAATAATATCGGAAATAATCCAAGGAACGCGAGATAATATTCGGACGCGACTCTGATACACGAGAATATTGAACGCGGATAATAACGCAAAACAAATACGCGGCAGCGAGAAACGCAAGATGCTAGAGAAACGATACAAACAGTAACGCGGAAGAATATCGTAAATAATAACGCGAAGGAAGATCGCAAATAATAACGCGAAAGAAGGTCGCAAAATACGGTCGCAAACAACAACGTCAAATAATTACCACTAATAACGCGAGATCCTATTACGACTAATAACGCCGAATAATATCGCAAATCGTAACGCAAACTAATACCGCTAACAATTACGCAAAATAATATCGTATTTAATAACGCGGAATAATATAGCGACTAATAACGCAAAGGAATATCACAAACAATATCGCGACTAATAACGCAAAATAATAGCAGAAATAATATCGCGGCTAATAACGCCAAATAATATCGTGAAACGGTATCGCAAGTAATACGATGGGGTAGTGTCACAAATAATATCTCCAAAGGATATCGGGAATAATAGATCCCGAGCGGCGCAACTAACAAGACCCAGGAACGCGACACGGAAATTATACGTAGCGAGCAACATGCAAAAACACGCGGTATGCGGGCGCGACGTGACTCGCACGCTGGGGCGCGGCGGAGGCGCGAGCGCGAACGCGGGCGCGACTCGGGACGGCACTACGCAATCGAAAACGCAAAAAGGGTCGAACTCTAACGGAACGCGAGCAGATACGTGTTTACGCCACACTCAACGCGCACTCAAAGTCGGTCGTCAGAACGCCAGACTTCACACGGTACGCGAGCAGATACGCGGTAACGCCACACTCAACGCGAACCCGGAGACGTTCGCCACACACGACTCTAATACGCGGCCACTCCCGGATGCCGTCCGCGCGAACGCGATATCTCGCCCTTCGGCCCCGCCAAAGGCCACCGCACACACCCCCGATCGCGATCCCCAGGAAACCGCAGCGCGACGCGAATCCGCGATACCCCAACCACGCACTAACCGAGCTCGCGCGATCGCCAAAGGAGGGCTCTCCGCGCTCGATGCCGATCGCTACCACGAAATCACTAACTATGTGCTGCGCCGTGCACGGCGAGCGGACACCAAAATTCACGAAAACGACACCAACGCGAGTCGGCAACGAAACGCGGACACGACCCGAAGGCTTTCCCGCGGCTGTACACAAACTATAATTCGGGCAACTTCACCGGTACTTGACTCGGCCTCCTCGACGTCGCCGCTTCCTCGGGGCACCTGCACGGACCAGCTGGCTTGCCTCACACAGAACACGCGTGTTGACTCGGCGAGAGGGCGAACCGAAAGAGATCGTTCCCTCGGTCGCTCGATTGCGGATCGACGACGCGCCGCACCCCGGGGGTGCGTACGTCGGTGGCGCGACAGCGCGGGCCAATCGGGGTCGATCCCGCAAGTACGCCGCGACACTTCGCGTAACGTCGTCTTGCGTGATCCGTTGCGGGGTGCCTCGCGACTCCACAATAATTAATCGATAGGGTGATTGGTGAAAGGGGGTCGGATGCCCCGGTCTGTCTCGCGGCATCTCCGCCGCGGGGACGTCCCTCCCCGTGATTTCCGGGTCGGAGTCGTAGCCGTCTTAGCGATTACGCCGTCTCATGGCGTAACGCAATCGCGACGGGGCCGTTCCGCCCTTCCGCATCCGGAGCGCCGGGACCGCTCCCGTTCGCATGCTGGGATCATGCAATCGAAGTCTTCCTTCGCGCTCCCCTTTGCGTGGCTCGCGATGATCCTTCAACGCAGCACTTCTGAATTCCGGAGCGTCCTTCGCCCCTCGCACTGCTCCTCTTCCACGATGCCCGCAAGGTTGCCGCCGATGATGTTCTTGTCGGTGGCTTCCGGCGAGGTGCCGCAATTACAGAAAAATAAAAATAAAGAAAACAAAGAGAAATTAATACGCAATTATCGGAATACTACCCCCTGAAGACCGCATCGCTCGCCCCCGAGCACAATTTCGCGCCCCGTGTCGGCGGCGGGGACTCTGCAACGTGCAGCGGAGTTGCCCCGTCACATCATATACACTTATTCAGGAATACTTAAGCATATTTATATTGCGTAAAGTTAACGTACATCACCCCTTCTCAAGGCATCACGCAAAAGTTCATCCACAGCATAAGCTAATAGTTTGCAATCTATGACAGAGGTTTTATTACAAACTTCGCGCAATATTTTGACAGCATCGTCTCTCTCGGCACCAAACAAACTACTTTGCAAACTATACACAAATAGATCAAACCTCTCATCTACCTCATGCGTACTATGACACAGCTTCAAATATTCATGCTCGACACAACGTTTGAGCTCGAATAAAAACAGTACAGTTGACGGCTTCATGTACAAGCAAGTATTGTATAATGTAAGTTTTACAACACTTATTGTATCACGTATTTTACCGAGTTGAAAAACCAAATCTTGAATCGATAGCGATGAACCAATAGTTGACTGCAGGAGTCGTTCAATATCAGCACGTTTTTCAATTAACTTTGTCCATGTTGCATGTGGTGACACTATTTCATTTCCTCGATTATCACCAAGAATTAATTCCACACAGGATGCAGGTCCCACGCTGATTCCCAGTTCCAAATATTTGTAAGATGTGGGTGTTAAGGGAAATATTCTTCGCATGATACGCGGGGTATTACGAGGCTTATCAAAACTGAAAAAATACAATTATGTATGTATGTAAAAGTATATGTACAATTATATACAGGGTGCGAGAAAAGTCTGGAAACGGTCAAATATCTCGAAAACAAGACATTTTAGGAAAAATGTTTTATACAGAAGTTGTAGGGTTTAAAAAGATCTGTTTACTGACTTTATCAGTTTGATCATAGGTGGCGTCGTTTAGGTCAAGTCAGGGTCACTTTAAATTTTTTTAATCGGACCTCCTATTTTTTATTAAATCTATCCTATCGCCTATGAAGCGCCGAATGCGATATGGAGGAAGATGTGACAGAAGTAATACATCGATTTTTAAACCAAGCTGAAGTTAATACCTTAGACGATTTAAAAAAGATGTGCTGCATATATTTTTGTTATACACCCGATCATGCAAAGTTTTGCTCATCGTGTATTGTAAGAATAAGTGCACTATTTTCACGTCTTCGCGCCGTTCGAAAACATGACACAAGTACATATATGCTCATCGATGGTTTATTCTGTTCGGAATGTAGAGGTCCGTTGTATCAAATAATGCCATGTAATCTGTGTCCCATTTGCACAAAGTGATATAAACTGTTGTGAAAATCTTATAACAGAAACAGAAAAAATATTTTTTAAAGTGTTTCTTAATGAAAAAAAGGCCATTACAATATGGACCGATTGGAGCAAAATGTGCGGGAGCAATCCACACGAGTAAATTCGGTAGAAAAATATATTGTGTGGGAACAGCGATGTGACGAGTGTATCAAGTTATTGGAAGAGCAAAGTCGAATTAATTATAAATCGATTGGAAATCGATGGATTATCGAATAAAAATCGGCAATCGCTGATTTTTCGAATATCGAACCTCGATGGTTTGAAAAATTCGCTTCGCAGACGCTTTGTACACGAGGGTGTGGGATGTAGCTCGCGAGAAAATGGGCTTGTATGGCAAGAGATCGATACGGCTTTCGAAAGTCGCATATTGACTGGTGGGGTTATAAACTATAATCACATCGAACCTCGTCAATTTCTTGAAGATGCTGAAGATATTGTACTCGATCGTGTGCAGAAAATCATGCAACGACACAACAGTGTAAAGATAAATACTATGTTTAATGGCGAATTTGTTGCGGGTGACAACCGCGCGAATATAAATATCGCTACGAGAAATTATGAAATCTTTTGCACGTCCAATCTACATGAGTGGTACCAGCGGCGCGTTATCGAACCCACCTTAGCATTGCTGGAAGAATTCCAGGAACGTGATAGCGGGTGGGCATTGTCACATATACTCAATTTGACGGTGAACGTAAACAAGTACAATCCTTTGCACGCGGGGTGTTTTGTGAAAATACCGCGAGAGATAAAGCTGAAGAAAGCGGTGATCAATGTGCAATCAAAGGACAATGCATGTTTCGCGTGGTCAGTGGTTACTGCTCTACATCCAGCCAAAGAACATACATATCTGGTAGCCTCATACCCCCATTATACGTCGGCGCTCAATCTTAAAGACATTGAGTTTCCAATGACGATGACGCAAATTAAAAAGTTTGAAAATCTCAACGACATCTCCATCAACGTATACTGCATCGAGAAGGAGAACTCAATTCTTCCGATACGGCTCGCCGATAGTAAGAAGAATAGACACATCAATTTGCTATACATGCAGGATCCGCAGGACGACAACGTGGGACATTTCGCGTGGATTAAAAATCTATCCCGCCTTGTGAGCTCGCAAGTGAGCAAAAAAAAAACAAAGAATAATTTTGCGATCAGTAAGTACGTATTTTTTAAAATAAAATTATGCAATAATTTTGATATAAAAGATATATTAAAAATTTTTATTATTTACAGATGCCTACACTACTTCAGCTCGAGCGAAAAGTTGGAGACTCATGTTGTAGACTGTCGGGAGATGAATGACTGCGCTATCCGGTTACCAAGCGATAAGGACAAGTGGCTCACATTCGTCAATTATAACAGGAAAGAGCGACTTCCTTTTTTGTATATGACGACTTGGAATGTGTGTTGGCAAAGACGGTTAAGAAAGAAATGGAAAAAAATTTATACCAGCATCACAAAGTATTTAGTATCGCGTATTATGTACATTGTTCGTACGACGATTCATTATCCGCATATTACTCTTGTCGTAGTGTAGATTGCGTTTCATGGTTCGCAGAACAACTTAAAAATTTAGGCAATACGGTGTAAAAACCATTTTATCTACCAATGTCCCCATGGTAATTTTAACGCGCGAAGAATGTGAAAAGTTTCATAGCGCATTGCATTGTCATATATGTGAGAAACTATTCGCGCAAGACGACACCCCAGTACGCGATCATTGCCATCTGACTGGGCGGTATCGAGGTCAAGCGCATTCAAATTGCAAACTAAATTATAAAGAATTTTTCGCATTCCCATTGCATTTCATAATTTATCCGGTTACGACTCACATTTCATTATCGAAGAAATTGCCACAGCGTTTGAAGGGGGAATCAAGTTACTTCCGATAACAAAAGAAAAATATATTTCGTTTACCAAAAATGTTTAGCTTGCGAAAGATAAATCTGAACCGACAAATTATATTAAATTATGTTTGACACTGTATCCGAGCGCGAATACGCGCACGCGGTCAACGTCTGGCAGCGGTTCTCCATTCGAACGCTAGGCGAATATAGCAATCTTTACCTCAAAACCGATGTCTTGTTGTTGGCCGATATATTTGAAATTTCCGCGATAAATGTATCGAGAGTTATGGGCTCGATCCCGCGTATTACTATACTCTTCCCGGGTATACGTGGGACGCCATGTTAAACATACAAAAATTACATTCGAATTACTTACAGACATTGATATGGTTATGTTTATCGAACGCGGTACACGCGGTGGTCTGAGCTCAAAGAGATACGCGCGGGCCAACAACAAGTACATGCAGTCGTACGATCCATCGAAACCATCGTCGTACTTGATGTATTTCGATGTAAACAACTTGTACGGCTGGGCAATGTGTCAACCTTTGCCCTATGCAGATTTTCAATAGGTCGACGACGTGTCTAGTTTTGATCTATCATCGATCCCACTTGATTCACCTATAGGCTATAACCTCAAAGTCGACCTCGAGTACCCGCAACATTTGCACGATGCGCACACTGACCTACCGTTTTGCCCGACACGCGACAAGCCGCCCGGTAAGCGGCAGGACAAGCTCCTCGCAAACTTGCACGATAAGAAGCGTTACGTGATACACTATCGCAACTTGCAACAGTGTACGCGTCACGGGCTCCATATAGCAAAGATTCACCGCATATTGCAATTCACGCAATTTCCATGGCTTCGCCATGGCTTCGCCATTATATAGAACTCAATACGAAATTTAGAACACTGGCCAAAAACGATTTTGAAAAAATTTATACAAATTAATGAATAATGCAGTATTTGACAAAACAATGGAAAATGTGCGTAATCGCGTAGATGTCAAACTCCTGACAAAGTGGGATGGAAGATACGGCGCAGAGGCAATGATTGCGAAACCAAATTTTCATAGTAGAAAGATTTTTTCGGAAAATTTGGTTGCAATAGAAATGAGCAAACTAGAGGTTAAATTGTACAAGCCAATTTATGTCGGAATGTGCATACTCAACATTTCCAAGACATGTTTATATGAGTTTCATCACGAATACATGTCACCATTGTATGGTGATAAGTGTTGGGTAATGTAACCGACACAGACAGTTTAATATATCACATCGAATGCGAGAATGTTTATGAGAATATAAACACGACCTCCACAAATTTGATACAAGCGATTATGCCGCGGACAATCTATACGGTATACCGCTTGTGAATAAAAAGGTACCAGGTCTAATGAAGGATGAAAACAATGGTACGATAATGACTAAATTTGTCGGACTTAGAGCAAAGATGTACGCCTTGCGAGTCGATGGTGAGAAAGATACGAAAAAGGTTAAAAGCGTCAAGAGTAACGTTGTCGCGAGAACGATAACGTTTGACGATTACATGCAGTGTTTGAATGAAGAGATTGAAATGACGCGACCGCAATCATGCATTAGATCAAAATTGCACATAGTGTACACCATGTCCGAAACGAAAATCGCTCTGAGTCCGTACGATGATAAGCGATACATTGTGCCTGATTCTACCGACTATTCTACGCTGCCATGGGGGCATTATAAAGTACCGTTGTAAATATGTATTTTGTAAATAAGAACATGTACATTTTGTAAATAAAATGACATTTGTATGTATAATGTTTATATTTTAATAAATATATATACAAGTTTATAATTTTACAATACATAATTTTTGCTTATCCAAGAATTGTGTGAATTATCGAATTTCAGCCACTTCACATAGATCTCATCCCCTTTTTTGCGCAACACTCTTTCAACAAGATACACGTCAGGATTAGCGACGCGATGCAACTCGTATTCGTAGAATTCTCCGGCGACGGGTTTTCCGCAAGAATCTTCCAATAGATACGTCACGGGATTAGTTTCTTGCACTTTGATGATTTTTAAACACCTGTCTTGAATTTACTCACGCGTACCGAGTCACCCACTTTAAATCGCGCGGGAGCAGCGATCTTTACGTGGCTGTACACCGTTGTTAAGAGCTTGTCGGCAATCGCGGGGGTAACATCGATGCGTCGCATGCCAATAGTTCAATGCTTTCGCGCGTTGTAGTCTGACACGAGGCGCGACAGCGAGTCGGTCCATCTGTGTTGTGTATGGTGCTGGTAAATAAGATCAAGCAGATGCTGCTAACACTTTTTTTTATTTGCTGGCGCGTACAAATCGAGTAGCACGTAAGTCCGTGTGTCCTCGCTCGTGAACCTCCCGGAAGAAAGAGTCGACTACTGCGCGGTGCTCGGCGAGGCCATCTCCAATCGCCGTCCTACGCTACTCATTGGTCGCGCCTGAAGTGGCGCCGCAACTCTCATACGCGCGGTTATTCGAACATACGTAATCACATAACAATCTGTAATTCCATTGTGCGTAAACATTTTCCACATGTCGTTCTTTAGCGTGCGATTAAATCGCTCGACAACCGATGCCTTCATTACGGAATACGTCGAATAGTGATTGATACTGGTTTCTTCAAGAGTTTCTGCACGTTTGCGTTGTAAAATTCTTTCCCCCTGTCAATGTGCAGATTTTTCGGACATCTTGCGCCGTCTCGATTATTATTTTGCAATCGCCGTAGTAACCTCATTTCCGCTCTTGGCCTTGAGCGGTACGGCCCATGCATGCTTGCTCAGCACGTCGATAACGGTGAGTATGTAGTGGTAGCCTCTGTTGAATTGCGTGTAAGGACGCATCTCGACCACATCCGCCTGCCACAGGTCATCGTATCCGCGCACTATGACGCGTCTTCGTGAAAAATTTCTTCTCGCCGGAGCGTGCAGTTCCTCCACTAGCTGCCGCTTCTCAGCTGTTTTCTTCTTACTAGCCATGACGACAAGTAAATGACGCAAAAATCAAGTGTACGTTCTGTCTTATCCATTCGCGATGATTTGTAATGATTTGCTGAATCGTCTTTGGAGCTCGTTTAGGGTAATCTGCACGTTATTTTGGAACGCTGCCATCTTTCTCTCGATTTCATCCTGTCGATCCTTTAAAATTTGTATGCTCTGTTGCACATATCGTTTGTGGCGGTATCGCCATCATCTACAGGTAGTGCTACACGTCGAATCTTGCGCGACTTTGCATCGAAGTTAGTGGCGACCACGCAAAGAGCGTTATTGCGCACGTAATTTCTGAGTAATTCGCTCCATTGATAGTACGGTTCCGCTCCCCCTCTTCCGAGCGATATGCCAAACTTGTTCATCGGCATTTCAATGTTGATTGAATGGTTCACCGACGCGTGGTTTAATTTATAATAAGCCCAGCCTCGCGAAGTTCCTCGATAATCGATAGAATCTCGTTGTTGTGACAGTTGTGGCCCGCTTGGCGCAATGCTTGGAGGAATAGGAGACGGTCGACGAGCTCATGGGGGTCGTCCCAATGAACATAGTCGATTTTGTTATCGTTTAATGTCACAGCACGCGGTGTACCTCTTCCAGTTTTTTGGCCTGATATCAACGGTTTGATTATTTGTGCGTATTTGTATACCCCATTGCTATTTAATCGACAGTTCGGATCATTATTACGTTTATGCGCGCTTGTTATCAACAGCATGCTCTTATATGTTTGCATGTCATCCGCCGTGTATATGTCATTATCGGGGAATTTCTTGAAGATTAGCTGGTGAAGACCGGGGTGTGCGACATATCGTACACCGGTAATAAAAATGGTATCAGCGCTGTTCATGTCAAAACGTTTATTACCAAACTTCATTCCTCATCGTCGAATTTAACGCCGTAAACGTTGTCCATACCCTCCTGTTTGCCACTCAGGACAGGCACGAGATACTTTAGGCTTAATGGGCCCAATTGATCTAGCAACGCTTCTCGACCCTCCTGCGTTTGTAACTTATTTCGAACGGATGTCACGAGCGAGTCGTCCGTGGTTTCGAAAACATCCCCGTTTACGAGGTGAATCAAGCATTGTAGGTTGTACCGTTTTCACTGTCGTGGACGGTGTAGAGGTTATCGGCGGTACATCCTGTGGAACTTTAAATTACGCGGTTGTAAAATTTGCTGTTTTGTTCAGAGGAGATGGCACAGTTTTGATCGTCTCAACTTTGACG
>JASTWR010002278.1:0-23014 GCA_030770355.1 Harpagoxenus sublaevis
AAGTATTACTAAAGACTCAATTACTGAGTCTAGTAATTTTTTACTGGCGATTAGTATTTTATTCTTGTATTTCAGTAGTTGAACTACTGGCAAATGAGTAATGTGTAGTAGTATTAGTAGTTCTTCCGGGATCCGAAGTACTGATACAAGTACTTCAGTATTTGCTTATATAGTAAAAAAGTACTGAAGTATTAGAGATTCTAGTAGTTGAGCTTAGACGTGAAGTACTGATAAAATGAGTAAGTAGTTTTCCTATAGTAATTCATTACTTGGTCTAGTACTTACGTACTGGTATAGATGAGATTCAACACTGGGGCGGCAAACGCCTAAAGTACTGAATATATAATTCATTGTCCTTAAGGATCGACAGGAGTCATTTATTACTAGAATCGTAACATCCGTATTATGGCATAAATTATTCACTTACAATAATGATTTAAAAAAACATTTATTTAACATTTATTCAACATTAATTTAATATTTGTGTTATATTGATTAATTATATTTTTAATAATGATTTTAAAAAACATTTATTTAACATTTATTCAACATTAATTTAATATTTATTTTATATTAATTATTCATTTGCAATAATAATTTTAAAAAACATGTATTTAACATTTATTAAACATTATTTGATATTTATTTTACATAAATTATTTATTTAAAATAATAATTTTAAAAAACATTTGTTTAACATTTATTCGGCAATAATATAATATTTATGTAATATTGATTATTTATTTGTAATAATAATTTGAAAAAACATTTATTTAACATTTATTTGACATTAATTTAATATTTATTTTATATTAATTATTTATTTGCAATAATGATTTGAAAACGTATATTTAACATTTATTTGACATTAATTTAATATTTACATTAATAATAATTTTAAAAAACATTTATTTAATATTAATATTTACTTAAAATATTATTTAACAATAACTATTTAATTATAAGAAATCATCATTTTTCTGTTATTGTTTTGCTCTATAAATTATGTGGCGGTATAAGGGCCTACGGTTATGACATGTAGACAATATATAACCCTTACATTAAATTAAGAAGTAGTCTACCACGTAAGGCAGTTGGCTCACGATCCAGAGGTCCCGAGTTCGAATCCCACTAAGGTAAGTGTGTTTTTTAAGACATTTAATCAGTTACAAATACTTATTTTCAGATGGAATCATCATAGGCTGCATCTTAAGAAACAAATTTAGTTAAAAAATAGTAATAAAATTTCAAAATAAATATAATTTTTTTTTTTTTTTTTTTTGGATGAATGTCGGAAATAGGTATGTGTCTGCCGTAGCTAAATAATCATCTGAATCTGACTCAATCGGTTTCAATCGTATTAATACCAACCGATTGAAATTACATCCTTGAATACCAATCCGTTTCAATCGTTTTCAGTCGGTGTAATCGTTATGAATCCGTGATTTCCGGATCAAGAATCCAGATTCGTGCGGATTCAAAATTTTTAATCGGATTTAATCGGTCATTTTTAGCAGGGTTGGTACGCGTATCAAACGGTCGGTGTAAACTAGCTAGGCCTATCACACTAAATAGATGTGGTATCTCATAATTGGGGACTTTCCTCTATATAAATGTGTGTGTGTGCGTGCGATATGACAAATCATCAAATACTCGGCGATATGTACTTTTAAAACTTATTTATTATTTTAAGGTAGTAGACAACCCTTGACAAGCGAAAAAATAGACCTTTTTTCAAAGTTAAATATTTAAGAAATAAAAACTCGGACTTGGTTAGGTGGCGTGTGTGAGTGTGGATGCGTAAAGAGAATACTGCGATAAATTGAGGTAGATTGAGCAGGATAGAGAGTAGGGAACGATAAACAGGTGTGGTGGTAGGATAGAAGAAAGGTGGTAGAAGAACGGAGAGTGGAGGGAGATATAGGAGTTAAGCGAGAGGAAGGAATAAAGCGCGGAAAGCAGCGGCCGAGCAGTAGGAGGTTATGGCGGCGCGGGGCTCTTCGAGCACGGGTAATGTAGGTAAGGTAGGGAGGATGAAAACCGACAGTAAGCAAAGGAAGCTGGTTGCAGAGGAAGGTAAGAAAGTAACGTTTAAAGAGGTAGAAGAGGAGAAGCATAGTATAAGTACAATCAGAAAAGAAATTAAGGAAGTAAAGGAACAACTAAAGGAACAGATAACAAAGGAGGTTAGTAAGATAGAAGAAATGAAGGAAAGTCACAAGCAATATATAGAGGAATGGAAAAAAAAGGAGAGTCGGTGGGAAGAAAGATTTAAGGAAATAGAGAGAAAATTAATAGATTTGGAAAATAGATGGATAGTTTGATTGGAGCGTAATGAAAAAAGGGAAGATACGGATACAGATGGAGGTAGCGAAGGAGAGAAAAGTTACTGTGAGAGTAGAGGTGACAGAAGTAAGAGAGGTAGTAGCTTTGCTGGCTCATTCATGAGTGAGGATAGACTAAGTAATAGAGAGGTAGGGAAATTAAAAAGGTGGATGATGGAAAAAGAGAAAGAGGATAGGAGGAATAACGTAGTGTTTAAAGGAATTAGAGTAGAAGAGGAAGTAACAGATTGGAAAAGCTGGATTCAGGAATTTATATTAAAAAAGTTAGGAACGAAGTGCAGGGTAATTAACGTAAGGAAAAGTGGAACAGTTATCGTTGCAAAGTTAGAGGGAGATGACAAGAGGGAGGTAATGAAAAATAAGCATAAATTAAAGGGAGGAAACATTTTTATAGAAAACGACCTAACTTGGGAGGAAAGAAAGGTACAGGAGAAAATATATAGATGGTCTAAAGAGCAAAAAAGTAAGGGAGTAGAGGTAAAAGTGGGATACGCGAGGGTAAGGATAAGGGGGGTTTGGAAGGCATGGTCGGAGATAGAGAGAGAGATAAAGGAATGTAACGGAGTAGAGAGGCAAGAAAATGAAAATGGAAGGAGGAGAGAGTTGCAGAATTTCGACTAGGCCAAGAAGTGGAGAGAAGAGAGCTGTGGGGAGGAAGGGAGAGAATAGGAAAGAGTATAATTTTTTGGAATGTGGCGGGGATAGAGAATAAAGATAAAGAGTTTTGGAGTTATATTTTGGAATTTGATTTTATTAGTCTAAGTGAAACGTGGCTAGATTCGAAAAAATGGGAAAATATAAAGGGATGGTTACCGAACACACACGAATGGAAATGTAGTAGTGCAGTTAAGATAAAGAGAAAAGGGAGAGCAATAGGAGGTTTTATTTTGGGCAGGAGAAAGAATTGGGGAGAGGATGGAACGATGATGATTAAGAAAGTAGAGGAAGGATTAATTTTGTCAGAAATAATGGAGGAAGGGGAAATAATAAATATCATCTCTGTATATAATAAGGTAGGCTGGGATAAAGTAGAACAGATAATGGAAAAATGGTTGGAAGGAAAAGATAAGGAATATACAATAGTAGGTGGAGACTTTAATATTAGAACAGGAGAATTAGGAGGTGGGGAGGAAGAGGAAGGAGGAATAGAAAGAAGAAGCAAGGATAAGACAATTGGCAATGGAGGAGAAGGAGTATGATAGAGTTTATGTATAATAAGGGATGGTATGTACTCAATGGTACAACTAGCGGCGATTGGGAAGGAAAATATACTTTTGTAGGAGCGAGAGGAAATTCGACAATTGATTATACTGCGGTTTGCGAGAGAATGTATGATAGGGTAATAGAATTTAAGGTAGATGCGAGAGTGGATTCGGATCACATGCCTATTGTAACAACGTTAGAGGATAGAGGTAGGAAAGAAGAACGCAAGAAGAAGAATGAAGGATAGAAGAGAGATGGAAGATTTGTTGGGACAAGGAAGCAAGAAAGAGGTACAAGGAAAAGACTGATGATATCGTATGGGAGGAGAAGCTGGAAGAATCAGTTAAAGAAAAATGGAAAAGACTTAAGAAATTGGTACAGGAGAATATGATAAAGGAGAAGATAAAAATAAAGAGAAGAGGTTTAGGTTACAAGGACTGGTGGGACAAGGCGTGTACGAGAAAGAAGAGAAAAGTGAAGAGGATGTATAATAAATGGAGGAAAGGGAAAGTAACGAGAGGAAGTTACCTGGAAGAAAGAAAAGGCATGAAGGAATTATTCGAACAGAAAAGGAGGGAGAAGAGAGAAAAAGAAAAAGAAGAGTTAAAGAACTTAAGGAATGGTACCAAAGTATGGAAATTTATAAATAAGAGGAGGAGAAAGAAGGTCAGAAGAGAAAACAATATAGGAGGAGAAGAGTGGATGAAACATTTTAAGGAGCTATTAGGGAGTACAGAAGAGAAAGAAGGAAGCAAGAAGGAAGATAGACAAACAGAAGCATTTGAAGAACAGGAGGATCAGATAGACCAACAGTTAGAGGAAGAGGAAATTGGTGAGGCGGTTAAGAAGATGAAGAAAAATAAGGCTGTAGGTGTAGATGAAATATCAATGGAAGCGTGGAAATATGGAGGGTGTTCAGTAAGAAGAGGATTAGTGGAAGTAATGAAGCAGGTCTGGAGGGAGGGAAGAATACCGAATGACTGGAGAACTTCCATTATAGTGCCATTATATAAGAGAGGAGACAAAAATATGGTTGGAAACTATAGAGGAATCTCTTTGCTGTGCTCAGCGTACAAGATTTACGCAAAGATTATTAAGAACAGGTTAGAGACAGAGGTAGAACAAAAAGGAATGCTGCCGGAAAGTCAAACTGGTTTTAGAAGAGGAAGGGGAACTATGGATAATATTTTTGTGTTGAATTACCTTATTCAGAAAGAGAATTATTTGAGGAAGAAAGGTAAAATCTACGCACTATTTGTCGACTTGAAGGCGGCTTTCGACAACGTGGAAAGGGAGCGACTCTGGAAGATCATGAGAGAGAAGAAGATAGATGCGGAGATAATTAGGAAAATAGAATTAATTTACGATAAAACAGAGGTAGTGATTAGAACAAAGGATGGCGTAACAGAAAAATTTAGGATAACAAAAGGAGTTAGGCAAGGCTGTGTGATGAGTCCACTTTTATTTAACTTATATATTGCGGACATAAGGAAGGTGTTAGAAAAAAGAAACATAGGAGGAATTGAATTAGGAAAAGAAAGAGTATGGTCGCTAGAATATGCGGATGACATGGTTTTTGTAGCAAAAAATAGGGAAGCAATGTTGGATATAATGGATACTATTAAAAGGTTTTTTAAGAATAGGAAGATGATTTTATGTACAGAAAAAACTAAAATGGTGGTGTTTAACAAGAGAGGTAAGGAAAAGAAGGAAAGATGGAAATGGGGAGAGAAAGAGATAGAGAAAGTTAGGAGCTTTAAATATTTGGGGTTTGTATTTAATAGTAACGGGAAGTACACAGAGCACATCAAGGAATTGTGCAGAAAAGGGAGGATTGCGGCAAATAGGACATGGGGGTTAGGTGAAAGGATATGCAGGAACGATTTCAGTAGAAGATGGATATTATTTAGATATATTTAGTACAAAGTGTTGTATCATATAGGGTGGAAATTTGGGGGTGGGAAAAAAGAAAGGAATTAGAAAAAATTATGTTGGATTACGTGAGATGGGTTTTTAATTTAAGGTTTTGTACGCCAAGGTATATGATGTCAAAAGAATTAGGCCTAAGAAAATTGAGAATTGGTTGGGGGATAAGGGCTATGAGGTATGAGGAAAAAGTTAGGGAAGCAAATGATAACAGATGGATTAAAATATGTTGGAAAGAAAAGAAGGATAACGAATGGCGGGATAGATATGGAAGAGAGAGGGAAAAATATTATAATAGGAATGGTTGGAGCTTAGCAGCAATAGAGGCCTTGAGGAGGGAGGGGAGAAATTTAGAGGAGGAAATGAAGAGAAGGGATGAGGACGTTCAAAGACAATTAGAGGAAAATAAGATACTAGAATCAAGGTATAATGGGAAGTATAAGAATTTGAGTAGTGGAGCGGAGGGCCCCAGGTATTTGAGGAAAGAAAATTTGGATAAATGTGATATGGGAGATAGTGTTAGAGCTCTGATAAACTTGAGATGTGGAAATCTCAAGGCGGAAAATAGATACTGGCTTGAAGATGAGAAAAGGTTGTGTATATTTTGTAAGCAAGGTAGGGATAGTATAAATCATTACTTAGAAAAGTGTAGTAGGACAAAGGATTGGTTTATAGAATTAGGAAAGAATAATAAAGAAAGAGTAGAGAGGCTGTGGAGTGATGAGTTAGACACCACCAAAGAAAAGGTATTGAGAAAATTATACAGAGAAAGGTTGACGAGAGAATTAGAAGAGAAGAAGGTTTGCGTCCGAGACGAGTAGAGTGTAAGTTTACCGTAAGTTAGGTTGAAACAAAATGTGCAATATGTTAATTTGTTAATGCGGCAATATAGTAATTTTAGTAATTTTAGAGATAAGTAATATAGTTAGAGTATGGATTGAGTGAATGAGTAAGGAATATATGTAAACCAAGTCCACCTCTTGGCTATGTTGTGCCGTAACCGGGAGTTTGTGCTCGGGGTCGGCACAGGATTCGAAGATTCCGGTTTGGAGGGAGATGAGCACGGCGGGGTGTTCACAAAACGACACTTTGTTATTTTTTACAAATAACTTTAATTAAAAGCTTGATTTGACAACTTATATCGGTCTTGATTTCTTTATCTTACTCCCGATTTTATTCTGAGGTCGATTATTATAAACTGTGTCCGCACGTTTGTTACAATTATTGACGACCGACTGCCCGCTCGATCTTCCGAATCGGCGGTATTTATAAGGTCGGCACGACGTTCTGTTGCTAACTCGGGGGCTCCCGAGTTAGCGTTGACTTTTCGTCGTCAGCGCTCTGTGCTGACCTTCGCATCAGCGCTTTCGGTAGACCTGGAGTCGGACGCTCTGGGTTCCGGTGTCGGTTTGCATTGGATGATCGTCGTCCGATGCAAACGTCAGGTTTTTGGCGGATTTCATATTCGACTTCCGTTGCTAGGTTCGGATTACTTATAGGTTACATAATTAATACTTATTGCGTTGTGCGCTCACAACATCCCTTCCCCCGCGGAAAAAGAAAAACTGAGGATTACAAAGTTTTTCGTTATTATTTCTGCGCGTATTTCTTTTTCCTGAGAGGTTACAATCTAAATATCTTATTTCCAATCTGTACGCTACGGTTTCATCCTTTAAATCTTTAATGGTTTCTTCTTTTCTTTATTATGTAAATGATTACAATTATAGTGCCTACTACGATTATAGTTATTGTTGCAGAGCCTACGGGATATACAATGTTCTTGTTCGCAAAAATACTTGGTTGGTTATTTTCCACTTCTTTTCTGATTTCATCTAAACTTAAACTTAATTTTATTAATTCCGACGGGTCTCCAATCATCGGTTCTAAGTTTATTTCTCTTTCGGACTCTTATTTGTTGTTTATAATTATACTCTTTTCTATGGTATTAGTTACATTGAATTCTGGTAAATACATTTGTACATATTTAGTATCAATACGGTTTTTTGTTTCTAAAGTTATATCTGGTGTAGTTAATTTACAGTTATTACGCAATGTTATTTTTCCGGTCCTTTTTATTTTAATTTTATCTTCTGGGAATTCGTTACATTGAATTATTATTTCTGATGCTTTCGGAGTGGAATATAACCATGTTTGAGGTTCGGTTAATGTTATCCAAAATGTTACATTTGATAGGATGTGACGTTGTCTACGGTTTTCTATATATCTAGGCGCTCTTACAAAAAGTTGCACCTCGCTTGGTGCATTCGCTGTTATGAAATACAAAGGGGAATTTTGATCGCATATAAATTTGGTATTTTCTCGTATACATTTATTTAGGTCACTTTCTTTTAATATCAAATAATTATGGTTTTCTCTGTTTATTCCTACTAGGGTGTGTGAGGGTTCTAAAAGTGTAAATACATTATGGTTGTTGTGAATTGGAACGGGTGTAATTTTTATTATTTCATATACCGGATAGGCTACTATAAGGAACGCGAAAATAGTATATACGTTCGAATTTTCGTAATACGCACTTACGCTTACATATTTTTCGATAGTGTTCCAATTCTTTGTTTGGATTTTAAAAGGGAAGTGTAATCCTCCTGTTAAGTGTGAGGTTGCTTTTTGTAATTCTATGATTATATTTTCTATTGGCAGTACTCTTGTAAACAAAATGTTATTTTTCGTATATGTTAGGTAGTCTGTAATGTCATTTATGTCTGTCGTGAGGTCAGATAGGATGGTGGTTATTATCAGCAGTTGTTCTTCTATTTCCTCTTGATGTATGAATTTGTCTTGCAATTTCCTCGTAACATTTGCCAGTAAATTTTCGTTATTTGAAAGTGTTTTCTCCAATTTTTCTATGTGGCCTATTGTTGAATTGATGATTTTCAGCTGGTTTTTTGCTGCGTGTTGTAATGTTTGTTGCTGATTATTTAACATCTGTAATTGTTCGTTTATAATTTTTGAGTCTTCTGCATCCATGGTGCCAAATAACGCTTTGCTTATCTGGCCGACGGCATCGACTAGGCCTCGTTTATTAACAGGTGATTTGTACATTATATTTAGATGTTCTAAGGTACGTGTCGTCTTGTCGTTTTCCTTTTTAGTTATTTGGAGAGCCTGAAAAATAACAAAGTGTCGTTTTGTGAACATCCCACCGCTGCCACCAATTGTTGTGCCGTAACCGGGAGTTGGTGCTCGGGGTCGGCACAGGATTCGAAGATTCCGGTTTGGAGGGAGATGAGCACGGCGGGGTGTTCACAAAACGACACTTTGTTATTTTTTACAAATAACTTTAATTAAAAGCTTGATTTGACAACTTATATCGGTCTTGATTTCTTTATCTTACTCCCGATTTTATTCTGAGGTCGATTATTATAAACTGTGTCCGCACGTTTGTTACAATTATTGACGACCGACTGCCCGCTCGATCTTCCGAATCGGCGGTATTTATAAGGTCGGCACGACGTTCTGTTGCTAACTCGGGGGCTCCCGAGTTAGCGTTGACTTTTCGTCGTCAGCGCTCTGTGCTGACCTTCGCATCAGCGCTTTCGGTAGACCTGGAGTCGGACGCTCTGGGTTCCGGTGTCGGTTTGCATCGGATGATCGTCGTCCGATGCAAACGTCAGGTTTTTGGCGGATTTCATATTCGACTTCCGTTGCTAGGTTCGGATTACTTATAGGTTACATAATTAATACTTATTGCGTTGTGCGCTCACAACAGCTATGTAGCTGGAGTTATTAATAAATAATAATAATATAATAAAGAAATAAAAACTCTAACAATAAGTATTTGAAACTTTGGCACATAATTCTATATTTTTTTAGTTATTTTAAAAAAGAATTGTTTAAAAAATTAGTAATGGGAATTATTGGTAATGAAGAAAAGCAGTTCAGTATTATAGCTGATGGTGGACATAAAATCTTGATTTGCACGTATTATCCGCAGAGAAAAAGGTTTCTTTAGATTTACATTTCTTTAAATTTGATTCCTAATTGTTTTTTTTAACTTTGATTTGATTTAATAATTAAAATCTTTATCTTGTGTCAGGGTAGTGGCTTTATAGGCATTCTCATTAATATTAATGTTACATATATTAATTTTATACATATTATGTTGATATACGAATCTTATATTAATATTTATTGTATATCAATTGTTGTTGCGTTGTTTTTAATATTTGCTAGTTCATTACAAGATTTTTGAACACTATAAAGATATGTTATATACAAATATAAGCAAGAAGGAAGCATCAGAGTCAGAGGATCACCGCTAGACCTTTCGATCAAAAAAGTCAAGCAACGTCGGGCGCGTTTACTACTTGGATGGGTGACCGTCGTGATATTATAGGCTATTATTGTAATCCCGGCGTGGATTAAATATTACAGGTTATTTTTATCCTGTAATATTTTCCTGTAATCCGAGAGTACAGTGCGAAAATATTACAGAATATTAATACTCCAGTCTGTAATTTCGTGTAATACTTTTATGTAATTCCTGCAATATAATTTTCTGTAATCCGCTGTAGTTTCTTTCCGTAAGGGATGAGAATTCTTGCGTATCATTATTTCTAAATAAAAAGACTTCTGCATAAAATGACACTTCATATCACTTCAGCACACTTTCGTGGTTTATCCCATTCCCTAGACAGTTGATAAATAGCCGTAAAATGAATGTAATACGAAACCACAATAAAACCTAGTCATGCAGGCTTATGCGCAGGCGCATGACTAGGCTTCGTATCACATTCGTTTTACTGCTATTTATCAACTATCAAGGGAAAGGGATCAACCACAAAGTATTTTCGAAGTGTGCTAAAGTGATATGAAGTGTCATTTTATGCAGAAGTTTTTTTATTTGGCAATGATACGCAAGAATTCTCAAAATTCTCGACGTATCACTTCTCGCTTCTGACGTCACGATCTAATATGGCCGCGGTGACTACCCAGGAGCCTTAAAATTATATAATAAAATACATCAACTACTTTAATTGTAGAAACTTTTTGGATTTTATTTATATTATATAGAATTTTTACATTCTCTTACAATGTTTACAGAAAAAAATACATATACATATTATGCATACATGTGTATTATATATATACAGGGTGAATCTTAATGGATGTACCAACCTTTTACCATGAGAGATAGGTTACCGACTGCAACTGTAATCAACCGAAAGATCCATAGATGACACCTGGTTGGATCGACCGCTCCGATCGACATACAGGGAAGTCAAAAATTGTGCATCAAGTAACGTGTATCGCATTCTATACATACATACTTTTCTATTATATCCAACTCTTCCCATACAGCACAAAAACCTTTTAAAATATTTAAAATATTTTTTAAAAAGTTTAAAATAATTTAAAATAATTCACGCAAATATTTTTAGAATGTTTCTATGTCCGCCAAATCATGTTAAAAGAATATTTTCAAAAATGTTTTAAAAAATTGCATACAAATATATTCAATAATATTTGTAAAATCTTTTAGAAATATTACTTCAAAAAATAAAATGTTCAAATTTCTAAAAGATTTTACAAATATTGTTAAATATATTTTTATGCAATCTTTTAAAAACATTTTTGAAAATATTTTCTTGACAATCTGGCGAACATAGAAACATTCTAAAAATATTTTTCTAAACTATTTTAAAAAATATTTTGTGCTGTATGGATTACGCGTTTTTTTTTTTACACAATTGTTTTCTAATAACGAGATTTCTTATTATTGCGCAACGTATCTACCGCATAAAAGAGATATTATTTGTATCTGTGTATCATTTTTATACGATTTTTAAAAAATAATGATTCTTTAATAAAGTTACTTGGTAGCGATTTTTTTCACGCTTACGCGGAACACTTTAGCGCGTAAAAAGAGAGTTGGACCTGAAGCGAAAAAAATATAAAAATATTCTACCATTCTTATATTAGAAAATGCGTAATTCTACTGCAAGAAATATTCTGCTGTATAGTACTTTATGGATATAAAATAATAACTTAAAAAATTAAAAGTAATAACAGTGGACTTCCGCACCACCTCTGAGGTACCACCAATGGCGCGTTAGGTTTTTTAAAGTGGACCTTCGCCTGGAGCCATAATGTGGTACAATATGGCGAAGGTCCACTTTAAAAAACCTAACGCGCCATTGGTGGTACCTCAGAGGTGGTGCGGAAGTCCACTGTTATTACTTTTAATTTTTTAAGTTATTATTTTATATCCATAAAGTACTATACAGCAGAATATTTCTTGCAGTAGAATTACGCATTTTCTAATAAGAATGGTAGAATATTTTTATATTTTTTTCGCTTTAGGTCCAACTCTCTTTTTACGCGTTAAAATGTTCCGCGTAAGCGTGAAAAGAAATCGCTACCAAGTAACTTTATTAAAGAATCATTATTTTTTTAAAATTGTATAAAAAAGATACACAGATACAAATAATATCTCTTTTATGCGGTAGATACGTAGCGCAATAATAAGAAATCTCGTTATTAAAAAACAATTGTGTAAGAAAAACGCGTAATCCATACCGCACAAAATATTTTTTAAATAGTTTACAAAAATATTTTTAGAATGTTTCTATGTTCGCCAGATTGTTAAGAAAATATTTTCAAAAATGTTTTTAAAAAATTGCATAAAAATATATTTAACAATATTTGTAAAATCTTTTATAAATTTGACCATTTTATTTTTTGAAGTAATATTTCTAAAAAATTTTACAAATATTATTGAATAGATTTGTATGCAATCTTTTAAAACATTTTTGAAAATATTCTTTTGACATGATTTGGCGGACATAGAAACATTCTAAAAATATTTGCGTGAATTATTTTAAATTATTTTAAACTTCCTAAAAAATATTTTAAATATATTTTAAGAGGTTTTTGTGCTGTATGGAAAGAGTTGGATATAATAGAAAAGTATGTATGTATAGAATTCGATACACGTTACTTGATGCACAATTTTTGACTTCCCTGTATGTCGATCGGAGCGGTCGATCCAACCAGGTGTCATCTATGGATCTTTCGGTTGATTACAGTTGCAGTCGGTAACCCATCTCTCATGGTAAAAGGTTGGTACATCCATTAAGATTCACCTTGTATATATATATATATATATACAGGGTGTTCCAAGACCTCACCGACAAACTTTGAGGAATGATAGGTCACACAGAGAGGATCATTTTTTGTTAAGAAACATATGGTCGCTGACGCGACCTTAAAGAGTTATGCATCCGAAAAGTCAGATTTCCGGTAAAATGTTTTAAACAAATAAAATTTATTTTTTCTTGCATGTTCTGAAAGTTTACAATAATAGCTGTTCAAATTGCCTGCCCTGTACCTCATTACATTCTTGACACCTTCGCAGCATTGATTGTCCAACTCTGTCGAGTATGGCAGGGTTGTTTCGGATTTGTTGAAACGCAGCATTTATTCGGTCAATCAGTTCCGCTCTGTTGTCAACTGGGGTGACGTACACGATACTCTTAACATACCCCCACAGAAAATAATCAAGAGGCGTTAAATCGGGTGATCGCGGTAGCCACGCAACAGGTCCCGCTCTTCCTATCCAATGTTCCCCGAATTTGGCCCCTGCCATACTCGACAGAGTTGAACAATCAATGCTGCGAAGGTGTCAAGAATGTAATGAGGTACAGGGCAGGCAATTTGAACAGCTATTATTGTAAATTTTCAGAACATGCAAGAAAAAATAAATTTTATTTGTTTAAAACATTTTACCGGAAATCTGACTTTTCGGATGCATAACTCTTTAAGGTCGCGTCAGCGACCATATGTTTCTTAACAAAAAATAATCCTCTCTGTGTGACCTATCATTCCTCAAAGTTTGTCGGTGAGGTCTTGGGACACCCTGTATATACAGGGTGTCCCATTTTAACTTAGACAGCTGAATAACATGAAAAATTGCAATGTAATCAAAAAATGTTTTAGACAAAAGTCGTATGGTTTCAAGGGGGACATAAGATGGTGGCAATGATTTGACCTTGGATGGTCGTTTGAAGCTCACGTGAACGTTACCTCCAATTTCTTACATGCAACCCCCTATATTGTAGTATATCGTTTGAAAGGGCATAAAATAAGAAAATTTTTGACGCTAACCAGAGGTTAATACGTTGACCCGTTCGGGAGTTAGTTAAGGTCAAAAATTGACTTTTTCCAACTTTGACCTTAAATAACTCCCGAACGGATTAACGTATCGACCTCTGGTTTGCGCAAAAATTTTTCTTATTTTATGCCCTTTTAAACGGTATACTGCAATATGGGTGTTTTACTTAAAATTTTTTAGTGTCCCAGGGGGCTCTAACTCAAAAATTTAAAATGGAACTCCCCATATTGTAGTTTACCGTTTGAAAGGGCATAAAATAAGAAAAATTTTGGCGCAAACCAGAGGTCGATACGTTAATCCGTTCGGGAGTTATTTAAGGTCAAAGTTGGAAAAAGTCAATTTTTGACCTTAAATAACTCCTGAACGGGTCAACGTATTAACCTCTGGTTAGCGCCAAAAATTTTCTTATTTTATGCCCTTTCAAACAATATACTACAATATAGGGGGTTGCATGTAAGAAATTGGAGGTAACGTTCACGTGAGCTTCAAACGACCATCCAAGGTCAAATCATTGCCACCATCTTATGTCCCCCTTGAAACCATACGACTTTTGTCTAAAACATTTTTTGATTACATTGCAATTTTTCATGTTATTCAGCTGTCTAAGTTAAAATGGGACACCCTGTATATATAGTATATATAATATATATATATATATATATATATATATATATATATATATATATATATACACATGTATATGTCGCAGGCTTATTGCAAAATCAGCCTTTTTGCAAAACGACTAGCCTCTTTGCGAAAGGCCGGCATTTTGCGAAGCACTGATCGTTTCCCAATAAGACTGAACGCACTTTAGGCTTTTTGGCACACATGGGCTGGTGCTAGGCTAGGCACTTTGCAAAAAGTCGAAAATACGTTAGTCTTATTAAGGAAACAATCAAATGCTCTCGCAAAATGTCGGAATTTCGCAAAAAGGCTAGTCTTTTTGCAAAAGGACTGATTTTGCAATAAGCCTGCGACATATATAGAGGAAAGTCCCCTATCATGAGATAGGTTCCTAATATGAGATAACAGGGTTTCTTTTAAACTAATAGGCCCAGATAGGACCTAATAGTTTAAAAGAAACCCTGTTATCTCATATTAGGAACCTATCTCATAATAGGGGACTTTCCTCTACATATACATATGTATATATACATATGATATGAAGTGATATGAAGTGTCATTTTATGCATATATATATGTATATATATATATATATATATATATATATATATATACATATATATATATATATATATACATATATATATGCATGTATATTTTTAAATATCTATTCAGAAATATATCACCAATTCATAACAATTACTGTAGTATGGAAATGTAACATAAAACATATCAATGTCCAAGCATCCATTCATACCTTACAAAGAATGGACTGAGGATATTCTTAAATATAGATTTAACATCTCATTCCTTAATAGAATTTCTAGTAAGATATTAGAAATTATTATAGTTACGGTTGCCACCTAGACGATTGTTTTGACCCGGAGAAAAAAAAACAAGTTAATGTGTATCAAGTGTTATTATAAAAATTGCCCAAACAAAAAAGTAAAAATATTATAAGATAAAAAATGACTAAATAATCAAGAAATAAAATAAAATTCTGGCAATTAACAAACAAATTTAAATAAAATAAATAATCATTAAACGATAATCATTAAACAAGCCTGATTGTTATATTCTCCTGGATCTCTATCTAGAATCTAAAAGAATACTCTCCAGTTATAGATAATAATCACTAAGTGCTTACTGAGCTACTTTCTCTGTTAAACGCAGCCATGAAAAGGTCTCTGGGTCAAACCCGGAGATGTGGTAACCCTATTATAGTATATAGACTTCTTCTTCTCAAAGAAAGAAGAGGAATGCTTCAAAGCATTTGGAGCGTCAAGTGGACCGCAGCCATAGAGCAGTCTAGTACACACATACACATATATATATACACACACACACACACCACAGAGCTTTCTGTTCATACAGCGTCTTTATTAGTTCATATTATAACTTTATCTGCAGTTTTCTATTGGTTCAATTTATATACTATATATAAATTATTGCAAAATATGGAAACAAACGTTGTACTTTTAAGTAGAATGTGGTTTTAACATAGGAGATTCACTCTTTTTTGGACCTGAATTTATTTCTTGTTGCTCCAATCTACGATGTCTTAACATTGTAGATATTACTCCATTAAAACTGGCAATCTTTTTTTTGGCACTACCTTTTGGAGTACTTTCACCAATTCTCCGAACAGGTAATCTCGGCGATGACATCTCATCCATGAAATCAAAGTCAGACTTTTCTTCAGTTCTGTAAAGATAATATTATCAATGTAAAAAATTGAATTAAGATAATTAAAAATTGACGCTGAAAACTTACTTGTACTCCGGAGACTCGCGCTCTTGTTGTAGATTGTTCAAAGGAACAGGAGAAGGCCCTCGTCTGCCAGGACACTTCCATTCGAGTTCCAGAACACAATTGTTTACTTCCAAACCTTCAATCAATGAAACTATGTCCTCAGCCTTTATATTCCATTTATGCTACACAAACAGGCAAATATAAAGATACTTATTAAAAATTAACATGGTAAAGTTTTAAATGTAAAGCCTATTCTACAATTGCGTAAGAGTAAGGAGTAAGAGTAAGAGTAAGAAATTGACCAATCACAGTCGAATTTGAGGAGAATAATTGACTTGTGATTGGTCAATTTCTTACTCTTACTCTTACTCCTTACTCTTACGCAATTGTAGAATAGCCTTAAGCTAAAACATTTAAAACCTCAAGTTGTAAAAATATAATCAGTGAGACATATATAATAAATTATGTAATACAAAATCTTTTCAAAATTATTGTATACAAGATTAAAGATAATAAGGATTTAATCAGATTTAACTGAAGATTGACGTATCAAATAAATTAGTTTGTTTAACCTTTTCATCCACTTCATATTTTTCATCATCGGAACACTCTACAAACCAATTTTCCTCAGTGCATTCCATTTTTCTTTTATAACTCGCAATACTAGACTTCTCAAAAAATATGTTGAGACACTTTCATAGTGAGGTTACGTTTCATTCAATGTATATCCTCATCATGTAATGACATACTCATTAATCGATCGTTCTCAACTTCACACATAAATTTCTTTCCTGCAAAGGTATTCTTTCTACATATACGCATATAATCGAATACAAATCTTCCTTTTATAGTATCTTCATAATTTTGAGTACATTAAAATTACAGGTAATATAAAGGTTCTTCTACATAGAGGTTGTAAGCTGGTATTAACGCAGTAGCAGTACGTCTCAGGAAAATTTTTTTCGGTGTAGTAGGTCGTAACAGTGGTAGTAGGCGAGGTGATACAACTGCTCATATTCCACATAGAGGTTTTAAGCAGTTTTAAGGTGGTATTAACGCAGTAGCAGTACGGCTCAGGCATAGACTATAGAACATCAAGAAAGCGCTTTCCGGTGTAGTAGATCGTAACAGTGGTAGTAAGCGAAATGAACCAAGTCCATTTCTCACGGCTACGTTCTACGTCGCCCATCCTCAGGTTAGGTTAGGTTACATGGTCGATCTGTCTACATGGTCTTCGCTTGAGTTTATGCGAAAATCGTCGTGCTACCACAGTAAGTATATTCATATATACGCATATTTATATATACAAATAGAATCTAATCGAAATAATAATCGGAACAGGGAGAGGTACACACGTTGATCTGAATACAAGTCGCATCGTTCATCGTGTCTGTCTGCATGGTCTTCGCTCCAGTGTATACGAAAATCGTCCTGCTACCACAGTAAGTATATTCATATATACGTATATTTATATATACAAATAGAATCTAATCGAAATAATCGTAAGATGATATATGAAACTATATTCACACATTTTATTTCTGAGTTGTAATAATTGGAAAGATTTGTATAATATTTAGTACAATTATTAATAATGCAATTTTGTCATTTCAGGTCGGTGTGGACTCAGCTCAGCAAAAGATCTACATGCATACAATGTTGGCTCAACGACCGTTATCTTCCATGCGTTCCACTGATCTCAGTTTAAGCAAGACTATCCCTCAACGCCGCCTCGCTGTGTTATATATTTAATATTGAAACTGTATGTTCCTATTAGACATAAAACATTAATGTACAGCATTACATTCTAATAATTGTACTACATATATGTATAATACAGATGCTATATATGGCTGTATATTAAGACAATATAAAAACTAAGTTTAAAAAATGAAAACTATATAAGTCATATTTATTGTAAGAATTGTGCAATACAGAGTATAAGACATTATGCCTCTTTTCATAAAATAATCTCATCTGTTCAATTCTCTTCCTGTAATTCGTGTTATTTTATAATCACATCTAAAATAATACAATCAAATTTAAAATAATATAATCATACTTAATATAGTATAATTAGACTTACAATATTATAATCAGACTTCAAATATAATCACACTTAAAATAATACTATCAGATTTAAAATAATATAATCAGACTTAAAATAGTATAATTAGACTTACAATATTATAATCAGACTTACAATATTATAATCAGACTTCAAACAATATAATCAAACTTAAAATAATACAATCAGACTTCAAACAATATAATCAAACTTAAAATAATACAATCAGACTTCAAATAATATAATCAGACTTCAAATAATATAATCGCACTTAAAATAATACAATCAGACTTCAAATAATAAAATCAGACTTCAAATAATATAATCGCACTTAAAATAATACAATCAGACTTCAAATAATATAATCAGACTTCAAATAATATAATCGCACTTAAAATAATACAATCAGACTTCAAATAATATAATCAGACTTCAAATAATATAATCAGACTTCAAATAATATAATCAGACTTCAAATAATATAATCGCACTTAAAATAATACAATCAGACTTCAAATAATATAATCAGACTTTAAATAATATAATCAGACTTCAAATAATATAATCAGACTTCAAATAAATTGTAATAATTATGCAACAGAACATTAAAATCACTTTTTGCCATACTTTTCACTTATCATGGAAAATATATCCATCATGAACTCTGGGTGCCTTTCAACAGGCACACTTTTTAAAGCAATGGAGAAAGCGTGAAGAGTTGCATTACTATCATCTATACTGGAGGTACGATTCACAGAAGCATTCATTACAGCTGTCATAGAAGACAGCTCCTTTGTCTGTTTAAAAATTTCCTGAGTCAACATATCATCATCCTTCTTCTTCTTTGCAGCAAAATTGTCAAGCTCAGGAACAGTGCGTTTTGACAAGCCCGGCTTCTTTTATGGCTTGTAGAATAGATTGAGATGCCGAGCTCTGGCTCACACCTGGAGAGACTACAACTTCCTCTGCTGTATCTGCAATGAGTGACCGCCCAGTTGAGGTCCGACTCTCCGAAGTATCACATTCATCTCCTGCGGAAACAATGAACAACAATTAATGTTAATTTTATTTCATAGTGGCTTGCTTGACACCAACCGTTTGGTACGCGTACCAAACGGTCGGTGTAATGTAGGCCAATTATTACGAAAGAGTTGTCCGTACTTTCAAAAAACAAATCGTTTTCAGTGCTCCACGCACTAGACGGTGCGTTAAAATAGACTCAACAGAAACAAGCAAGGCTATAAAAAAACTAAATAAAAAAACTCACAGCAATGTGACGGCAACACAAAGGTCTGTTGGTAGTGGTGTGCGATTACTTCGCTTTTTAAGACGAGGGTGAAGGAAGTCAACCAAAAGACGGAACTGATGATCAGGCGACATTCGGAACAATCCAAAAAATTCTTCGTGATCAGTTTCAACAAGTTCCCTGACGAGATTAGAGTAGAAACCTTGGGCGTTTCTCACCCAATTTACCGGCCGAACCCACCACCGGCGATGGGTCACTTTCCTTCTTCTCCTCAGCAAGGCATATTCCAGCAGTATCAAATTGTTCAACTTCAAAAGCAAAGTGTTCCATTTCAAAGGATACAGCAACCACAGCCCGGCTTTTCTCAAAATATCCATTTTCCTGTTCCGATTATTATTTGAATTAGATGCTATTTACGTATATATGAATATACTTATATATATGAATATACGTATATATGAATATACTTACTGTGGTAGCAGGACAATTTTCGCATAAACTCAAGCGAAGACCATGTACACAGACACGATGAACGATGCGACTTGTATTCAGATCAACGTGTGTACCTCTCCCTGTTCCGATTATTATTTCGATTAGATTCTATTTGTATATATAAATATGCGTATATATAAATATACTTACTGTGGTAGCAGGACGATTTTCGTATACACTGGAGCGAAGACCATGCAGACAGACACGATGAACGATGCAACTTGTATTGAGATCCACGTGTGTACCTCTCCCTGTTCCGATTATTATTTCGATTAGATTCTATTTGTATATATAAATATACGTATATATGAATATACTTACTGTGGTAGCAGGACGATTTTCGCATACACTGGAACGAAGACCATGCAGACAGACACGATGAACGATGCAACTTGTATTCACGGGTATGTAACCTCGGCAACTGACGACATAACCTCTCGAAAGCAGCGCCTTTCAACCGCAGTTCTCAATTCTCACTTCTGATTGGTTGGTCTGCTACGCTGTACGACCTATGAAGCCATTGTAGACAACCCTGGCCGCAAGAAATTGCGTTACAACTTGCGCCCTTAAAACCATTCCCCTACTGCCACTGCCTTACAACCTCTATGTAGAAGAAGCTTAACAATTTAACTAAAATTGACATATCAAGTAAGTTTGAGAGAGAAAAGACGATAAATATTTACTATAAAGGTTCTTCTACATAGAGGTTGTAAGCTGGTATTAACGCAGTAGCAGTACGTCTCAGGAAAATTTTTTTCGGTGTAGTAGGTCGTAACAGTGGTAGTAGGCGAGGTGATACAACTGCTCATATTCCACATAGAGGTTTTAAGCAGTTTTAAGGTGGTATTAACGCAGTAGCAGTACGGCTCAGGCATAGACTATAGAACATCAAGAAAGCGCTTTCCGGTGTAGTAGATCGTAACAGTGGTAGTAAGCGAAATGAACCAAGTCCATTTCTCACGGCTACGTTCTACGTCGCCCATCCTCAGGTTAGGTTAGGTTACATGGTCGATCTGTCTACATGGTCTTCGCTTGAGTTTATGCGAAATCGTCGTGCTACCACAGTAAGTATATTCATATATACGCATATTTATATATACAAATAGAATCTAATCGAAATAATAATCGGAACAGGGAGAGGTACACACGTTGATCTGAATACAAGTCGCATCGTCATCGTGTCTGTCTGCATGGTCTTCGCTCCAGTGTATACGAAAATCGTCCTGCTACCACAGTAAGTATATTCATATATACGTATATTTATATATACAAATAGAATCTAATCGAAATAATCGTAAGATGATATATGAAACTATATTCACACATTTTATTTCTGAGTTGTAATAATTGGAAAGATTTGTATAATATTTAGTACAATTATTAATAATGCAATTTTGTTCATTTCAGGTCGGTGTGGACTCAGCTCAGCAAAAGATCTACATGCATACAATGTTGGCTCAACGACCGTTATCTTCCATGCGTTCCACTGATCTCAGTTTAAGCAAGACTATCCCTCAACGCCGCCTCGCTGTGTTATATATTTAATATTGAAACTGTATGTTCCTATTAGACATAAAACATTAATGTACAGCATTACATTCTAATAATTGTACTACATATATGTATAATACAGATGCTATATATGGCCTGTATATTAAGACAATATAAAAACTAAGTTTAAAAAATGAAAACTATATAAGTCATATTTATTGTAAGAATTGTGCAATACAGAGTATAAGACATTATGCCTCTTTTCATAAATAATCTCATCATGTTCAATTCTCTTCCTGTAATTCGTGTTATTTTATAATCACATCTAAAATAATACAATCAAATTTAAAATAATATAATCATACTTAATATAGTATAATTAGACTTACAATATTATAATCAGACTTCAAATATAATCACACTTAAAATAATACTATCAGATTTAAAATAATATAATCAGACTTAAAATAGTATAATTAGACTTACAATATTATAATCAGACTTACAATATTATAATCAGACTTCAAACAATATAATCAAACTTAAAATAATACAATCAGACTTCAAACAATATAATCAAACTTAAAATAATACAATCAGACTTCAAATAATATAATCAGACTTCAAATAATATAATCGCACTTAAAATAATACAATCAGACTTCAAATAATAAAATCAGACTTCAAATAATATAATCGCACTTAAAATAATACAATCAGACTTCAAATAATATAATCAGGACTTCAAATAATATAATCGCACTTAAAATAATTACAATCCGACTTCAAATAATATAATCCGACTTCAAATAATATAATCAGACTTCAAATAATATAATCAGACTTCAAATAATATAATCGCACTTAAAATAATACAATCAGACTTCAAATATATTAATCAGACTTTAAATAATATTAATCTAGACTTCAAATAATATAATCAGACTTCAAATAAATTGTCATAATTATGCAACAGAACATTAAAATCACTTTTTGCCATACTTTTCACTTATCATGGAAAATATATACATCATGAACTCTGGGTGCCTTTCAACAGGCACACTTTTTTAAAGCAATGGACGAAAGCGTGAAGAGTTGCATTACTATCATCTATACTGGAGGTACGATTCACAGAAGCATTCATTTACACGCTGTCATAGAAGACAGCTCCTTTGTTGTTTAAAATTTCCTGAGTCAACATATCATCATCCTTCTTCTTCTTTGCAGCAAAATTGTCAAGCTCAGGAACAGTGCGTTTTGACAAGCCCGGCTTCTTTTATGGCTTGTAGAATAGATTGAGATGCCGAGCTCTGGCTCACACCTGGAGAGACTACAACTTCCTCTGCTGTATCTGCAATGAGTGACCGCCCCAGTTGAGGTCCGACTCTCCGAAGTATCACATTCATCTCCTGCGGAACAATGAACAACAATTAATGTTAATTTTATTTCATAGTGGCTTGCTTGACACCAACCGTTTGGTACGCGTACCAAACGGTCGGTGTAATGTAGGCCAATTATTACGAAAGAGTTGTCCGTACTTTCAAAAAACAAATCGTTTTCAGTGCTCCACGCACTAGACGGTGCGTTAAAATAGACTCAACAGAAACAAGCAAGGCTATAAAAAACTAAATAAAAAAACTCACAGCAATGTGACGGCAACACAAAGGTCTGTTGGTAGTGGTGTGCGATTACTTCGCTTTTTAAGACGAGGGTGAAGGAAGTCAACCAAAAGACGG
>JASTWR010002279.1:0-23012 GCA_030770355.1 Harpagoxenus sublaevis
TTAAAACTTAAATTAAAAAATTATAAAAATACGCTTTTGACTTACCCATGATAACAAATTAACGTCTTCAAAATGATACAAGTTAATTAATTAACACACTTATTATAATTCCCGTATCCTACATGCAAACACTGTGGTGTCGCATTTGAATAAAGTAGCAAAAATCATTTAATTCCAAGGTATATAACCATATATACTGGAGATAAACAGCGACTGCCTGTAATAAAGAAAGAAAAAGGAAGAAATTATAAGCTTTCTAATATTTTATTGTTTGCATATAAATAATTTTGAATAGAAGCAGCTTAGGCACGTTCCCTACAAATTCTGCGGGCCAACTGTATGTTGTCCTTGGGCATGATGGTGATCCTCTTGGCGAAAATCGCACAAACAGACTGACGAGTAGGCCTCGCTCGCCTCCTGCGGGGCCATTGGACGTTATAAACAATCTATTCACGTAATCCAGCCAGTGTGTATTTTGAGAACAAAATAGAAATTTTTACTTTAAAATATAAGTAATACATGTTAACAGAGATACACGCACAAGAACGAAATCCGCCAAAAACATTAAAGATGTCACAAAAAATATAATTTAAACTATTTTATAAATAATCCAACCGATCGTACATTTCGAGCATGAATATTAATGATGTCTTAGAACAAAATCGATTTGCATTAGGATATTAAAGAAATAAACATAGAGAAATATTTGAGTAAAAAAATAGTTGACAATAACTTAACCTACACTTTGATCTCCTATTACTCGGCCGTGTTTTTAAATAACCTAACCACGTCATCCCATGATACACTCCAAAAATATTTACTTTATTTTAAACAAAACGGTTTTTGCTATTTATTTTTGACATTTAAATTTTAGATGATATGAAATAATAGTTCTGCACTTTATATTACACTAGACTCTTTCTCGCTCTCACCTCCAAATATAGATCTGTTTTCTATTGCTGAACTGGCTGCGCTCATGGTGTAATGCTGAGTTTCCACTAAGCGCGTCACGCGTCGCATCATCACATAAGTTAACCAATCAAAACATCCCATTTTGATCTCGTCACAAGTAATGTAATAAAACTCAGCCTAAGGCTAAGTTGCCACTGAACGCGTCACGTCATCCATCGCAACCAATCAAAACATCTTATTTTATGGCTGATATTCATAATTAGATCTTATTTCAAGACCGTCTTAAGTAATATCTTAAGATGCTAATACTCTGTGATTGTTTAATGACATCTTAAGATTGTACTTAAGATGGTCTTAAATATAAGAATCGACTGTGAATACCGGCCTATAAAGGGCCATCTACAATGAGTCGCAGTCGCAAGAGTCGTAAGAAATTGACCAATCACAGTCCATTATTCTCCTTGCGGTCGAAGAATAATGGACTGTGATTGGTCAATTTCTTACGACTTTGCGACTACGACTCATTGTAGATGGCCCTTTACATTATTTGTGACGGGATGTTTAGATTGGTTAACGACAGACGCGACGCGTGACTCGTTCACATTGGAAACTCAGCCTAAGGCCGGTATTCATAGGCCGGTATTCATAGTCGGATCTTATTTCAAGATCGTCTTAAGTACGATCTTAAGATGCTAATATGGCTCTGTGATTGGTTCATTACATCTTAAGATCGTACTTAAGACGTAATTCATAGTCAGATCTTAAATATAAGATCTGACTATGAATACCGGCCATAGTCGGATCTTATATTTAAGATCGTCTTAAGTCTGGTTAAAGACAGTCTTAAGACTCCGTCCAGTCAATCAAATGACCGTTTTAGCAACTTAAGACATTACTTAAGACGGTCTTGAAATAAGATCTGACTGTGAATACCGGCCTAAATAACAAGGTGTGCTACTGCGCAGGCATTTCTACTGACCAATAAAGGCCATCGCACACAAAATTGCATAGGCCTGCATAAGCATAGCATAAGACCGCTGGACCAATGAGCATCTTATGTAAATCAATATGGCGACTTTATGCTGGATGCTCATTGGTTTAGTGGTCTTATGCTACGCTCATGCTAAGCTATGCATTTTGTGTGCGATGGCCTTAAGAGAATGTGACAAGATTCCACCATCTTGTCTAACTTAAATGGATATTATCTTATTCGGGCAAGAGAGGGTTTTAATAAAAGATCTTTCGTGTGTAAAACGGGGGAACACAGACTTTTGCATAACGCATAATGCGTAAACATAAGAAAATTGATTGGTCTATTTCCTCAGGCACATGTATATGAATCAATCAGTTCACTTATGCTTATGTTTATGCGCTAAGCAAGTTTGTCTGTCAATCACAGTCAATTATTCTTCTGAAATTCAACTGTGATTGAACAATTTCTTAAAGGTTAGAGCTTAAAACACCTATTGTAGATGGGCACTAAGCTCTAAGAAATTGACCAATCACAGTCAATTATTCCCCTCAAATTCAAATGTGATTGAACAATTTCTTAAGGCTTAGGGCTTAAAAACACCTATTGTAGATGGGCACTTAAAAGCCATCGCACACAAAATTGCATAGATTGCATAAGCATAGTATAAGACAGCTGGATCAATGAACATCTTATGTAAATTAATATGGCGACTTTATACTCGATGCTTATTGGTTTAGCGGTCTTATGCTGCGTTTATGCTAAACTATGTATTTTGTGCGCGATGGCCTTAACACAAAATAAGAATCACTATTTCTTTGAGATTTAGGCAATAAATGGGCACGTTCAGCAGACACACACTGTTGAGTTTCGTCTTATCAACACTCTGCGTTGATTGGTTGGTTCTAAAAGTAAGACCCAATCATGTTCGACTGCTACTGAGCGGCTTGGTCTGCTGAATGCGACCAATGGGTGCATCCAGAAACACGACCGCTCACTGAGCCACTAAGTAGCAATTAAGTGTGATTGGTTGGATCCAAAGGTAAGAACCAATCACATTCAATTGCTACTTAGCGGCTCAGTGAGCGATCGTGCTTCTGGAGGTCGATTACGGTTCTTGAAATGAGGTGAAAATTACAAAAGTGAGGAAATTCAGTAGCGTATCTATGATTTCATTGGTTGAAATCTAGTAAATCTGTTCACTTTTGTAATTTTCACCTCGTTTCGAGAACCGTAATCGACTCCCTGGATGTACCCAATGTAAAACAAAGATACGTGCGCAGGATAAAATTTGGCGGAAAATTTTAAAAACATCTTAAAAATCGTGCTAGTTTCTAATAATCTGGCTATTCAATTTTTGTTGTATTTATATCAAATGTTAAAAGTGTTTTGAAACGAAAGAAACATTATTATTTCTCGTCGTGTACACATTACTGTATCACATTTAGTCCAATCTTAAATGTCGAAAGTAAATAACGAGAGCTGTTTGGCTGTCGCGACGGACGTTGCGTCTGCTTACAACAGACTTTCCGTCTAATGTAGAACAAATATAGCTTTAAATAGCCGTATTGAATATCTATAGATCTGTTCTTTTAGCTGAAATTCGTGCACAATTCACCATTTCTCCTTCTCTCTCTAACGTGAAAAGAAAAAGAAAGAAGATAAACCGTGCAAGAAATTTAGCTAAGAAGAACAGACATACAAATATTTCAGTATAGTTATTTAGGGCCACTTTGACCGAACTCTGATTAACTTAATCGTTGATTAGATTACCATTGGAATGAGCAACCACATTTGTCAATCTTAATGAGCAAATGTGATTGGTCATTTTCATTTATAATCAACGATTAAGTTAATCGGAGTTTGATCAAAGTGGCTCTTATGCTCTTTTTCACCAACGTCGTTTAACTTGAACCTTAGTTCAATTCACTTTTTGTCTCTTTCTAACAGTCTCCCTTAGAAACAGACAAAGAGTGAACTGAACTAAGGTTCAAGTTAAATGACGTTGGTGAAAATGGGTATTAGGCTCAGTTTCACAAGTGTCAGTTAACTTTTAACTTTAGATTAACTTACTTTTCGTTTTTTTCTAAGGTGGACGTTAGAAAGAGACGAAGAGTGAGTCAATCACAAAGTCTATCACAAGCAGACGCAACGTCTGTCGCGACAGCCAATCAGGAACGCTCACAGTACCATTGACTCTTCTGATTGGTATCGCGACAAGCGTTCCGTCTGCTATCGGATTAAAAGGTTACTCGATGAAAACGATGCGTTACAAAAATTGCTCGTCTTTATAAATAATGTAATTATTTCCTGCCTACCATATCAATTTCAAACAACGGACAGTATCTTTTAGAATAAAATAATTACTGTCATGCATGTGTGTGTATGTACGATATTAGGGCTGCGGTCCACTTGACGCTACAACTTACAACATACTTCGAAGTATTCTTCTTCTCCTTTCCTTTAATGAAGAAAGAAGGAGAGGAAGAACGTTTCAAAGCATTTGTAGCGTCAAGTGAGCAAAAAGTTCTTTTTGCGATATAATGTTTTTGCCGACAATTTTGCAACAATAAAATCTGCTTGCGGCGTGTTGCTTAAATTGTTATTTTATTATTTATTATTTCTATCAATTAGTAATAATACTAAAAGAAAAACTTTAATTATAAAAAAATACATTATTTTTGTTATATATATACACATTATATATTGTCACAGATGTCTATACATAACTGAATCACTAACTTCGTCAAAAAAGATAAGTCTGGGCCGGATTTCCAGGTTCGATGCCTACAATACAATGGCAGCGGTGTTAATGCGTATGTAATACTTAGCGAGCATGTGTTACCATATCACGTCATATTGAACACGTGATCTGGGCCTCGATTCTTAAATTTATTTGCAAGAGAAACGTATGCGCACATTCTATTTTTATAGAAACATTGCAAGTTGATTGGTTAAAAGGCGTGCGATAGCCAATCTGCTTTTGTAACTTTTCTGTAAGAGCAGAATTTGCGCATACGTTTCTCTTGCAAATAATTTCAAGAATCGAGCCCCTGAACACTAACACCGGCGCGTGTCACGTACGTATTAACATACGCATCGCATTACATTGTAGGTATCATGGCCAAACTCCAGTCTCAGTTTTTCCACAGCAAAAGCTCCAAGTTAGCAATTTACTAGTATATAGACATTTGTGTATATTGTACAGTGATCAACAACATTATTGCAACACTTAATTCATATCAAAATTTTGCATAACTTTAAATCAGTACATCTCTGCAAAAAATTGTATTTGAACAAATTTTTTTATATTCTAAAGAGTAAAGTTTGTACTTTAAAAAGCATTTGTAAGATTTTGAATTTATTCTTTTTTCGCCATCCTTTCAAAAGTAATGACGTGTTTTGTTACTAAAAATTGCATAATTTGATGCACTTCATCAGGTGGAATAAATTTTTTGCAAATCTATATGTTATGATAAACATCATAAAATATGAACTTTTTTCTCGCAAATTAAAGAAATATTTGTATGATTTTTTTCACAGAGTTACAACGTATCAAAGTTAGCTATGCATTTTTGTTTAGTTACTGCCAACATTACTCAATAATCACCACGATGAGGTCGTATTTTGCTTATTTGTGTGTATGTGTGTGTGTGTGTGTGTGTGTGTGTCTGTGTGTGTGTGTGTGTATTGAGAGAGAGATGTGGGTGTTTGCGCTTAAAATTGCGTATTTCCACTTCGTCTTCGGACAATCTCTTGCAGAGAATTAAAACCTGCATTAAAATGCACGAGCGTCTGCAAGAAATTATCCGAGGAGACGGAAAAACGCAGCTTTGAGTACGAACATACTCGCATCTCTCCTCTGACACACACACACACACACACACACACACACACACACACACACACACACACACACACACAAGCACGCACGCACACGACATGCACACGCATACGCACACAATGAACAAAATACGACCAGCAATCTTTCCGAAATGCTCATGAGGTAATGCTGGCGGTAATTGAACAAAAACCGAGGGGACAGACACTGTTTAACCCGTGTTCATTCCTTCACCCTTGAAGTCCCCGCAACTCGGCGGGAGGCCGCAGCCGTTCCCCAATATATACCGAAAACTTGTTTATGTATATAACATATAATATTTATGCCGGCAGGTTTCAGGACAGTCTTGAAAAGTGCCTTCTAGTTATATAAAATATATATATCACATTTATAGTGAGTTTAATATTTAATTTAATTAAAAATTATTTTAGTTAGTTTATTATACTGTTAAAATATTCATCAATATCATACTTTTATTGAGATAATCATAAAATTGATATATAGGCAGAATACAGGACTGTCTTGAAAACTACCTTCTTATTGCCAACACTTTCAGGACTGACCTGAAAACTGCCAGAAGTCCTGAAAACTGCCGCAATGCTTATGCTTTGGTCCCGAAACCTGCCTTTTTACAAACATATATATATACATATATATATATATATATATATATATATATATATATACAGGGTGTTTTAAAATTAAGTGCATTAAATTTGTGTAATGAAAGAAGAAATCAATACAAGCATTTTAAGTATAGGAACCATGGGTCGGCGACGCTTCGTTACGGCGTTATAAGCGTATAAAGTAAATCGTCACAAGTACTACGCCCGCGTTGTAGTTTGTTTGACTCTCGTTTGTTTACTTCTCAAGGTGCTTGCAAGTTCTTTCTTTCACTTTCCTCGTGTTTTCTCAGCCAAGCTGTAGTGATCACGTTGTCAGTCGAGCTGTGCTACTCACAGTGAGAAACGAGTAGCTGGTAATAAACGAGTAGCTTTATTTTCTTTGAAATAATCATGAACCGCCACAATGGATACACTTGGGAGGAACTCGCAGACATACACTTAACTTTCGGCGCTGCTGGAGGCAACTGTGCGCTCGCTCAGAGGATGTATCAAGAAAGATACCCGAACAGAAGACTGCCGAACCGGAGGACTTTTGTTAACGTTGATCAACGTCTGAGGGAAACGGGATCATTGCAATCGAGGATGTACAACGCAGGGAGAAATAGGTCAACACGTACTCCACAGTTTGAGGAAGAAGTATTAGAGCGATTTGAAGATAATCCATCAACAAGTACTAGAATTATTGCACGCGAGCTCCATGTTAATAACAGTCTTGTTTGGAATATTGTCCATGACAATTTGCTTCATCCGTTTCATCGGCAAAAGGTGCAAGCTCTTCGCCCCGATGATTTACCGGCTCGTGTTGCCTTTGTTAATTGGTTTCTGCTATAAAGAGCTCTCCAACCTGAATTTTTAGCTCGTGTTTTGTTTACCGACGAAGCAAGCTTCACGCGTGAAGCCATCGTTAACACTCACAACAATCATGTGTGGGCTGAAGATAATCCACATGCCACTTTCACATGTCAAATTAACAGAATAAACTAATTGCATCGCAGACGTTATGACGATTTAGTTTAAACGCCCATAACGCCGTAACGAAGCGTCGCCGACCCATGGTTCCTATACTTAAAATGCTTGTATTGATTCCTTCTTTCATTACACAAATTTAATGCACTTAATTTTAAAACACCCTGTATATACACACACACACACAATGCCTTTATAAAAATAATACAAGAGAATGCATACCTTTTTACGATTAAAACATGTGTCCATCAACGAGCTACTAGCTATACTAATATTGTCAAGTTCACTTGTACGTGATAACACTGTGCTAACATTGTCCTCGGATTCACTTTGTTGTGTTAGCACATTATTATCTATCTGATTTTCTGATTCTTCTATATTCGTATCCTAAAACAATAAAATTCACATAAAGTAATCTTCACAATAACTGAAATAGAAAAAAAGTTAAGAATAATATATTTATATTGTATGTGTTATTATGTAAACAAAAAAAGATGTTATTGTGTGTTATAATTATATATATTACTTTACTTTTAATTATTAAATATACTTAAATTTGTTAAAATAAAATATTGTAATAATTTTATTATAGATTTTTAAAACATACACTTCTATAATTTCTTAATTTTGATTACACACAAAACGCATAATAATTAAAACAAATAAATTTATAAATCACATCACACCTTACCACTATTGAGTTGTTAGCAACCGATGATGTCTCATTAATACTTTTAAGGTATATTTTTAGATTTGTAAGAAAAAAAAAACGATGTCCAACAGAAGATATCAATTCTTTTATCATCGAATCAGGCATGTGTAGAAATGCTTGCTCGTCAACTTGCTCATCTAAATAAATAAGACTAAAATGCAATTATACATTTACCTTACATTAATATTTCAAAATAATAATAATTACCTTTAAATTTTTCAATATATTGGGAAAGGCCCCACTTTCTTAACATGTCTTCGATCAAATCAGACATTGTGATCTCTAATTGTAAGTATAAACTTAAGACTCGTTCGACCTGCAAGAGTATGGTAGACAGAAAAATTAAAATATAAATTGTTATTAAAGAAATACATAAAAGTTGATAAAAAAAGAAATAAATCACACAAAACAAAGTTACATTCTAATGAAAAAAGTTATTCAGTTAAAATACTTTAATTGTCAATGAATATTTTAGTTATTTTGAATCTGTTTGCGCCATGTGTTTTAGAATCTTTTGTAATTGTTTGCAGTAAAATTATTTTTATTTATATTGTTATTTATTTAAAAAACAGTTCTAAAAAATTACTTTTGCTCAACATTAAGAGTAAAATTTAAATTTCTATTTTTTTATAAAACTACAAACGAAAATAATGTTACTACAAACAACTACCAAATGTTACAATATCCCGTATTAAAAAATTTATTTATTACAAGTCGAGTGTCAGCGAAGAATAATGTTGATGAAAATAAACGCAGGTTTTTAAAGATATTATGGGATATTTACATAATGCGATCGAAATCACTCGGTACGAAGAGCACGACGGAGCTCAGAAAAATAGTTATAGTATATAACATAATTCGCGAGTAATCACTTTTACAGTTTCGTACGTTAGTAATCGTTTTAACCATTAACTACTATAGTGGGTAACGGAACACGCATTCAATAGATCACGTATAAAACATATGTACGGAAAGCAATTAAAGAAAATGACACAATTCAAGGAACCGCCTTGAGCAAAAAAAAAATACAAGAAATTGAGAGGATTAAGCGTAGCGCTAGTGTACGTTCGGCACGTCAAAGGTAATAAGAGCAAGTTGAATGCGAGAACACTTATAACACATGCTAACGGAATGTCTTATTATTAACGCAAGCGCGCGCGGCGAACACGATAGAATCGCGTGATTTCGCACGAATAAACAGTATCACTCGTAATGAAACTTCCGGGTTTATCACTGTTACGTACGACAATTAATTCACGAAGAAAGGGTCAGTCGTGCGACCGACTTATCCGTCAGACGACGGAAGGCTTGCTAGAAGCCAGTAATGGCGTGAACCATGCTTATTCGAGTAATCGGAGAATAATATACAGACGTACTTAGCATTCGTGGCTGAATCTGCTTCGACGTAGACGAAGATTACAAGGGATGTGGCCCTGAAGTTCTCGTAACGGCGTCGATTCGTCCTTGGTGGATAACACGCAGTATAGCGTCCTTTCTCGTTGCCTGCCTGGGCGGTGATTCGCTTTACGCACGATGCGGACGAGTGACGTACGCACGTTGTACAGATTGTGTACAATTCGGTCCAAATAGTATCGTAGATACCAATAGAATTCACGACTAGGCGTAATTAAAATCACAACACGACATGAAGTCCGCGGCTCGAGTACAGCAGCTAAACGAAAACGTCGTAATATATGTGCGCAGTTAAGAATTCAGGGATACGCGAAACCGTGGTTCCTCTATACGGCGTCCCGTGACGATCTGACCGCGAGCTTTTGTTGCGTCGCAAGCACGAACCGGATATAAACAAAAGACGATCGGCCTGGCTTTCCTCACCGCGCTCCCCGCCGTCGCGGGCCGAGCGCTCGCTATTATATTGATGTCTCTTTCTATAAGCGCTTTCTTTCTCTCTCGATCGCGCTCGCTTTCCAGAATACTCCAAACAGCATGATCCGAATTGACGATCTCGGCTGGCGCGCGGATGCGGTCCGCGGGCGTCGAGCGCAAGCCAAGAAATTGCCCGAACGTCCGGGCCCCAGTAATTATTCAGAATATTTTGTGATATACAAATATTATTATAATACAAATAACTTACTTCTTCGTAAACAGCAACTGTTTTCGACGATACTTTTTGTCACACACTGCTTCTACGTCGGTAGCTGCAGCCCAAAAGGCAGAGAATTGTTGTCCAAACGCACGAACGTATATCGAGACACAATGCGACGATACTTTTTTCACACACTGCTTCTTATACTTCGGTAGCTGCCGCCCGAAAGGCAAAGAATCGTTGTCCACGTCCAAACTGCGCGTGCATGCACGCACAAACTTGCACGTATCGAGAGACACTTAGCGCGATTTCTTCGCGCGCGATGCGCAATGTCCAATGAGCATGTCACCATTCCGCTCTGTACACTCATTGGATATCGCGCACTACGCGATAATAATAAAATAATAATAAAAATATAGTTATCTGAACCAATATTTGTAAAATATTCTAATTGTATTGACTATTAAAAATGGTTACTTTTTCTTATCATTTTATATTTGCAATCCTACTATATTTTTACTTAAAATGATTATAATTTATGGTAAAAATTTTACATGGGTAGTTATACTATGTCTATATTGTTATTATAACCAACATTATGGTAACATTTACTATAAATATGATAATTCTAACTATAATTATTTTACTATGTCATTATGGTTCTAAATACCATATATTTTTCTCTCAGTGCAGTGTATAAAGAGTAATGCATGCTGAACACGAATCCAGTGTAGTTTTTTCATTATCGTTCATGTCTAATATTTCGTGGGCGATCAAACCTAAAACTTGTGTTTGGGGCGGGTCCGTCAGTAAGCACCCGGGGCGGGTCCGGCAGTCTCGTCACTGTGGCGCGCCGGGCGCACGACTTCAGCTCACGGGATTTCAGGTTAGGTTTCCCTCGAGCGTGATTCTGTCTTCCCTTGCACGTGCGTTAGTTTGTATACATAGGGAAATGGTACGCACGTATCGTCGCAAAACGACTCCCGTCGACAAGGAGAAACTCAAGAAGGCAGTTCTTGCGGTGAAAAACGATAAAATGAGCGCTTACTCAGCCGCAAAACAATTCGATGTCCGGAGAACCACGTTGAACAACTGGTTGAAGAAGAACAACAATTAACAATTGTTAACAATTATTATTATTATTTATTATTAACAATTATAATTATTATTATTTATTAACAATTATTAACAATTATTTTTTAATAATGTTTCGCATATAAAAATTAAAAAAAATAAATTTTTATAAATGTGAGTCTTATTCGGCCTGACTGGCAGTAATTTATTCTTAAAAGAACAAGAACAACGTTTCGACCCTTACTTTGGGTCCTTATCAAGTTATTGACAATGCTGAAAAAATATGATTAACAATATGATTAACTCAATATGCTACCCTTAAACAGTGGTGAAGAACAATAAACTTACATAAATCATTGCGCGTCAAATTACAATATTACTGTCATAATTAAAATTGCGTGAGCCGACGAACAGTTAAAAAGAGTACTTATTGAGGAGACATACGCGTCTCTTTTAACAAACAAGACAACTGATACATGCTACATAAACAATCATAGAGCAAAATAAATAACATAGAGAGTGAAGTTTAGAGAGAAGATATTATACGGTCATAGACCATTGGTAAATTTTCCGTGTCTTTCTGAGAATTGATAGACTCTTTATGTTTTTTAATGAACATCATTTCAGAAATTTCGCGTTTTTTAAGGTTGTGTTTCCTGTGTAAAATATTAACATCTTGCCAATTAAAGTTATGACTGAAATTAGTTCTATGTTTGCTGACGACCGAACGTTTAGTGGGGAGCTTATTAATATCCGCGGAATGTTCTTTTATGCGGGTTTCCAAATGTCTTTTTGTTTGACCGATATAGCAGGCATTGCAATCAGTGCGAACGTTGTTCTTGTTCTTTTAAGAATAAATTACTGCCAGTCAGGCCGAATAAGACTCACATTTATTAATTTGTTCACTGGCGAATAATTATTTTATTGTTTATTATACACCTGACCTAGTAATGGTGTTCCAACATATGGAAGGTTTTTATATGAAAATCAGTCGACTGTACGGTTTTGACAACACAATGCTGCTGAAATTTTGGATTAACCTACAACACAAACTTTTTTCGACGAAGCAACAGTTAAAGTTTTTACTCCGCTGCAGACGTTGGGGTTTATTTCCGCCTCATATTCTACATTTTCGTTTTCACATCAAGCTTGGTAACACGCGTTTAAATCGAACCTTAAACAATTACAAACATCGATGCCAAATGTTTTTATTGAATTTAGAGATTAAGGGGATGCTGGATACCGACATTACAGTTCATTTTCTTTGACAGGATGGATCTTCGAATTGGCTTTACGGATTAAAAAATCCTTTGACAGGTATAAAGTACGCACGAAAACAAATCCAGCTATGCTCAATTAAAGACCGAAAAAGGCGTAAAATTACATAATCATATTAATTGAGCTGTCAACACACAGACGCTCACTCAAACATTCACTCGTATAAAAGTTTTACGAGGTAAGCGGCATAAATCGAGAGCATAGCTGGACTCGGACAGGAATAATGAACATTGTGGTAGCGATAAAAATACGAACAAGTCTCTAATAAAAAAGATTGATCCTGTCATACATTTTATTCACATGAACCTACGCGGAATGGTAAACAGACCGGTGAGCGGACCAAATTACGTAAGACAGTAGTTCCGGATATTTTGGAGAGGTGGCGCTGCTGTTTCATCGATCTGTTGCATCGACCAAAGTACATAATACACGATACCTTCATGTAACGTTGCCCCGATAAAAAATTTTTCATTTAAAATCATATATACATATGTGTAAATTACGTACCAAATATATCCGAGTACCAAATATGTTCGGGTGGAGTTCCGAAAACGGCCCACCTCCGATTTCGCTGGAACTTTGTGAAAAGCTTCCTTTTGGGTTAAAATGAAAGCCCTTAAAGGGAATTTTGGCGACTTTAATTAGAAAGCCATTTTTTTAAGTAAAAAGTTTTTTAAATTAAAGTTTTAAATAAAATAGTAAAAAGAACGGTAAGCGTTATATTAAGGATGGTTTCTGGTAGTATTTTTTACGCTGAACAAAAAATTAGTCTTATAGAGCTAACTGCTCTAGTTTTCGAGATATACAGTGTTAAAGTTAAAAATAAATAGTATGAATTTTTAAATAATACTTTAGTTTCTAAAACACCAGTTAGTTGATCTAATGATGTTTCCACTTACACAACAATCGGGTTGGGTTAGGTCAGTTTTTTTGGAAGTGGTGCCCCCCGCAGGGGAGCGGAACCTACTGCATTCCACGCATGTACTTTTCCATCCACACAACAATCGGGTTGGGTTAGGTTAGTTCTTTTGGAAGTGGTGCCCCCCGCAGGGGGGCGGAACCTACTGCATCCACGCATGCTCTTTTTCAAAAAGTCTGTTTAATATATCAACGAATTACTGCTTTAAATAAAGCAGATAATAGTTTATTTTTGTATTTATTATTTATAAAAATTCATACTATTTATTTTTAACTTTAACATTATATATCTCGAAAACTAGAGCAGTTAGCTCTATAAGACCTATATAATGTTTTGTTCAGCGTAAAAAATACTACCAGAAACCATCCTTAATATAACGCTTACCGTTCTTTTTACTATTTCATTTAAAACTTAAATTTAAAAAACTTTTTACTTAAAAAATGGCTTTCTAATTGGCGTCGCTAAAATTCCCTTTAAGGGCTTTCATTTTAACCCAAAAGGAAGCTTTTCACAAAGTTTCAGCGAAATCGGAGGTTGGCTGTTTTCGGAACTTTATCCATATGTTCAAATATGTTTTCTTTCTTTTGTATAATAATGTATTTATATGTATAAATATCTTTTATATAATCATGTATATACGTAATTATCGCAATTATACATATGTAAAAAATCCACTCTGCCAATTAAATAAACCTATACAAAGTAAATTATTTAAAATAAAGGTAGACGAACTGTTTAAAAAATCGCCTCTATTTCTAAGTCGATCGTTGTAGGTAACAATAGAGATAGAAAATGTTTATATACAAAAACGAGTTAAATTTTTTAACGAATCAGATAATACCAAATATCACCTAACGTATTCACTCTTTACGTTTCAAGAATTTATGTTGCTACGTCAAAATACCAATTGGGACAATGGTATACATAAAGCTATGTGTTAAATTTCAATATCGTTATAATGATGCTCAATAGTAGGTAGTCTATGAGAGTTCTAAATTTTCTGTAGGCGAGGGGTAAGCGGGGCAGGGGGGTTCCACGTAGTACCTAGAGGGACTCATAGATGGCGTTCGCGACCAAGATCACGGTCGATAATATCGATCGAGGTCACGCGATCTCTTTTACCATCTAAACTAGTCACGTAGTCTTTTTTTACCATCCGAATTAGTCCGATGGTACATACGATTGCTAACTGTACGTAGATAACATACCGAACAAGATTTAATAAGTTGTTTATCGATTATACATATCGACCGCGATGTTAGTTGCAAGCGTGCCCTATGAGGTGTTCTCTATGCCCGGTGGTGGGGGGTGTGGGGGCCCGTGGGGCAAGATACCGGAGGGGGATCGTGCAATTGCGTTGATAGGTCCGCGTTTGAAAGGGAGGGGGAGAGGGAATTTAGGCGCGCTTGTCGGGACATAGTGTGATATTTAAAATAACCTAAAGGTGTTCAGCTATAATTTATAACATCGACGATTGTGACGTCGATTTGTCTTTTTTTCTTGTCTTTTTTTTGTGGAGATCCCTTTGTCAAGGGCTTCGTGTTCGAACATGTTTTACGACGCCACTTTGGAGTTGTAACGTCACGTACTACGTTTTTTTCTCTCGCTCGACTCATTTCCCTTCGCGTTCTCGAACTTTCCTCCTCCTTTTCGGTATTTTAATATTTTAAATAATTAAATCATTTTATTAGTTCCTTAAATTTATAGTTTAAGAAAGAGACATTATCGCAACGCATAATTTAAACAAGGAATAGAGGAGAAGAAGGTGGAAGGAGAAAATAATTTAAAATTGTTTACCGTGTTATTGTACATTTATTCGTGTTGTACATTTATTCATATGAAATCTTCTTTACAAGATATGTGTGTTGCGAGGTTTATTAAAACTGAAAAAGAAAAAATACAATTAAGTATGTAAAAATGTATGCACAATTATATATGTATATATACGCAAAATTTTGGTACTCACTCATTGTGCCGGTTCTTCCACGATTCATTTCAAGGGTCCATCGGATGTTTGTTCCCAATCGATTGGACATTCATCAATTTGATAATACTTATAAAAATCCGAATCCTTCCAAATCCAATGATGCTCCAATGTCCGATGTTTAGGGCACCATTTGTACATGCGGCTGGCTAATTGCGATCGATCTACTTGATTAACGTCTTGACCCACGTCTTGGTTTTTATCCACATTCGCGTACTCACGATCCAAAAAACATTTCGGTTTTGATGGTTCGGACGGTGGTTTGCGTTGAATGTTATACACAGAATGGTCATGGTCTAAAGATTTAGTTGAATACACTGCGTTGAAATAAAAATCTGTAACTACAGCACAGCATGTCTCAATATTAAAATAAACGTCTTCCAAATCACACACATCTCGTAAATCCTCAATATCACAGGTCTGCAATGCTTGATGTTTTGGACACCACTTGTTAGTGCGAGTGAGCACGTTTCGAAATCCAAGTTCTCGATCGCGAAGATTATGCACAATCGATGAACAATAATGTTTAGCCATTCCCGCGTTGTCCATATTTAACAATTACAGCGTGCTCGAATTTTTTCAAAAACTCGATACGACGAGAACGTAACTAACTAACGTCCGTGCTCGCCGGAAAAACTAACTAAAATGCTGTAGATTTTATTTACCAAGGTTGAATTTTTTTGGAAAATTCTGGAAGCTTTTGTCGAGGGCTGCATGTCGGGACATGTTACATTGCACTATTTGTGCCAACATTTTGGAACATAGGTACATACAAAACAGCAGGGTATGGCGCGACTGATACCCGTCATGGTTTTTCTATTTCAAGAAATAACCTTTTATATCTTCGCGGCTGTAAGAAAAAAGCGTTATAGAATTGAGCGCCGATGACAGGCCGCTATAATTTATGACCAAGTATCGTGACGCCGAGATGTCGTCTTTACTTTATTTTTGTGAAGAACCTTTTATCTGGGCTACGTGTCCGGATATGGTATATTGCACTATTTGTACCAACATTTTGGAACATAGGTACATACAAAACAGCAGGGTATGGCGCGACTGATACCCGTCATGGTTTTTCTATTTCAAGAAATAACCCTTTATATCTTCGCGGCAGTAAGAAAAAAGCGTTATAGAATTGAGCGCCGATGACAGGCCGCTATAATTTATGACCAAGTATCGTGACGCCAAGATGTCTTCACTTTATTTTTTGTAAAGAGCCTTTTACCTGGGCTACGTGTCCGGATATGGTATATTGCACCATTTTTTGTGTCAAAATTTTTTTAGAAACATCCAGATTCAAATTTTAAGGGATGTTACTTCTCTTTACGATGCTCTTGGAAAGAGAGAGAAAAAGCGATAGACAAAAATGTATAAAAATGGAGAACGAAAGGCACCAAAATCGCAGTATACGCTAAGCATCAGCCCCGTGATTCTGCTCTGTGTCATATATATAAAGTCTTATACTATATACGTTCAGTACCAGTGTAAGTGCGTGCAAGTTAATATAAAGTAAAGTGATTGATAAGTGACGTTACGAATATTGTTCTCAAAAATAATGGAACGAGAGAATATTAATTGGGAGAACATAATGGACGTAGATTCATCCGATGAAGAAGATCGTGCATTATCTGACGACAGTGGGCGCAATTCACCAGGGGATGACCAACGAACTGAAAAAATTGCATATCGCGACGAGATTCTTGCGCTAAGTGGGCGCACAAAATGTTGCGCAATAATTTTTTATTACACATTGGGCAATGACTATCGAGCATGCATGTCATGCATGATTGACATAGCGCCTAACACACAAGATATTTATATATACGCCGTACGCAGACACGTAATTGAGCTGCATGACGCAATTGAGGGTCGGTACTGCTCCAATTGCAGGCAAAAATTATATCAAATCTTGCCATGCAATATGTGTCCTATTTGCACAGAGATGTAAAAGGACTTAATATTGTAAAAAAAAAGACATTTCATTATGGACCGTTTAAGAGAGCAAGTGCAAGAGCTCTCGGAGCAATCCGCTCGACTGAATTCGAGGGAAGAATTTACCGCGTGGGAGCAGCGATGCGACGAGATAATCGAGGAAGGACGTAGTTGCGCCAAGCGTCCACGATTATCCGTTCACGATAGACAATCTTCGGTGGCTCAAATCACGCGACTCGAAAGTTTGAAAGACTCGGTACGCCAACGTTTCGTGCATGCGGGCGCCGGATACAGTGCGAGTGCGAGTGAGACAGGACTCCGATGGTGCAATATCGATACGGCTTTTATAAGTCGTATACAGACTGGTGCGGTAATAAACCTAAAACATATAGTGCCTCGCCAGTTTCTCGAAGATGCCAGAAACATTGTGCTCGATCGTGTGCGGACCATCATGCGAGAGCATGAAAATGTGAAGGTGAATACCGTGTTCAACGGTGAATTTGTGACAGGTGATAAACGTGCGGATAAAAGTTTCGCTACGGGAAACTTTGAACTTTTTCGTACGTCCGACCTGTGTGAGTGGTATGAGCAGCGCGTTATCGAGCCTACGTTAGCCACCTTGGAAGAATTTCAAGAACGTGATAGTGGGTGGGCGTTGTCGCGTATACTGAACTTGACGGTAAATATAAACAAGTACAATCCTTTGCACGCGGGATGTGTTGTGGAAATGCCGCGAGAGATAAAGAAAAAGAGAGCGGTGATCAACGTGCAGTCAAAGGACAATGCGTGTTTCGCGTGGTCGGTGGTAGCTGCTCTGCGTCCAGCCAAAACAAATGCAGATAAACCATTCTCGTACCCCCATTATACGTCGGTGCTAAATCTTAAGGACATTGTGTTTCCAATGACGTTAAACCAAATTAAGAAGTTTGAACGACTCAACGACGTGTCGATAAATGTGTATACTGTCGAGCAACAAGAGCCGTTGAAAATTCTCCCGATACGACTCACCGACAGTAAAAGGAATAAGCACGTCAATTTGCTGTACCTGCCAGATCCGCGAGACGACAACGTGGGACATTTCGCGTGGATAAAGAACCTGTCCCGCCTCGTGAGCTCGCAGTTGAGCAAACACAATGGCCGGAAATACTTTTGCGATCGGTGAGTACCTATACATTTTATATAAAATAAAAATTAAAATAAATTATTTCTTGTTTAAAAAAGATAATAAACAATTATGTTTTTTCAGATGCTTACACTACTTCATTTCGAGCGAGAGATTGGAAGCCCACGCCATTGATTGTCGAAAAATGAACGACTGCGCAATCCGACTACCGAGCGACAACGAAAAGTGGCTGAGCTTTAAAAACTGCAGCAGGAAGGAGCGGCTCCCGTTTGTTGTATACGCCGACCTTGAATGCACCCTAGAGAAAACGGATGCTGATCAGCAAGCGTCAACCTACATGTCTCAACATCATCAGGTATTCAGCATAGGGTACTACCTACAGTGCTCGTACGACAATTCGTTGTCTGTATATCGGTTTCGTCGCGATAGACATTGTATTGCGTGGTTCGCCAACGAACTAAAAGAATTAGCGCATCGCGTAAAAGGTATTTTATCCGCAAATGTCCCCATGGCAAGCTTAACGCGAGACGAATGGGAAAAGTTTAATACAGCTACGCAATGTCACGTATGTGAAAAACCGTTTGCGCCAGACGACACGCGGGTACGCGATCATTGCCATCTGACCGGTCGGTATAGAGGTCCCGCGCATTCAAATTGTAATTTGAATTATAAAGATTCGCACTTCATTCCCATTGTATTTCATAATTTATCCGGTTACGATTCACATTTCATTATTAAAGAAATTGCCACCACGTTTGAGGGCAAAATTGATTTATTACCAATAACGAAGGAAAAATATATTTCATTCACGAAGCATGTTAATGATACCGCCGAAAGATCAAAGTCACAAAATTGCGTAAAGTTACGTTTTATAGATTCATATAAATTTCTGAGTAGCAGCCTCGATAAATTAGCATGTTTTCTGTGCAGAGATAAATTAAAAATTGTGCGTTCTGAATTTTCGCAATTATCGACCGATGATTTTGATCTTTTGACGCGAAAAGGTGTATTTCCGTACGAATACATTGACTGCGTCGAAAAATTGGAGGACCCATGCTTACCACCGCGCGAATTGTTTTACAGTTCTTTGACCGGTAACACTATATCCGAGAGCGATTACGAGCACGCCGCGAACGTCTGGCGACGGTTTTCCATTCAAACCTTGGGCGAATACAGCGATCTATATCTAAAGACCGATGTCTTGTTATTGGCCGACATATTTGAAAATTTCCGCGATAGCTGTGTCGCGAGTTATGGATTAGATCCTGCGCATTATTATACTTTGCCAGGTTTCACGTGGGACGCCATGTTGAAATATACACGCATAAATTTTGAACTGCTCACCGACATTGACATGGTAATGTTTATCGAACGCGGTATTCGCGGCGGCCTCAGTCAATGTTCCGGTAGATATGCGCGAGCCAATAACAAGTACATGCAATCGTACGATCCATCGAAACCACCGTCGTACTTGATGTACTTTGACGTCAATAATTTGTACGGATGGGCAATGTGTCAACCATTACCTTATGCAAATTTTCGATGGATCGACGATATCTCGAACTTTGATGCGAGCGCGATCGCTTCGGATTCCCCGACTGGTTATGTTCTAGAAGTCGATCTCGAGTATCCGCGACATTTGCACGACGCGCATGCTGACCTACCGTTCTGTCCGACGCGCGATAAACCACCCGGAAAGCGGCAAGAAAAACTTCTCGCAACTCTTTACGATAAGAAACGTTACGTCATGCATTACCGTAACTTACAGCAATGTATTCGTCACGGTCTTCGCGTTACAAAGGTACACCGCGTATTGGAATTTTCGCAATCTCCATGGCTCCGCGATTACATAGAACTTAATACAACATTTAGAACGCGCGCGACAAACGATTTCGAAAAGAACTTATATAAATTGATGAATAACGCGGTTTTCGGAAAAACCATGGAGAATTTGCGCAATCACGTAGATGTTAAACTACTGACAAAATGGAATGGGAGATACGGTGCTGAAGCAATGATCGCGAAACCAAATTTCCATAGCAGAAGTATTTTTTCGGAAAATTTGGTTGCCGTTGAGCTGCGTAGACTCGAGGTGATGTTTAACAAACCTATCTACGTGGGCATGTGTATCCTCGACATATCCAAGACGTGTTTGTACGAATTTCATTACGAGTACATGTTACCACTGTATAGCGACAAGTGTAAAGTCATGTATACCGACACGGACAGTTTGATCTATCATATAGAGTGCGAGAATGTGTACGAAAACGTGAAACGTGATATCGTTAGGTTTGATACGAGCGATTACCCGGTCGACAACGCGTACGGTATACCGCTTGAGAACAAGAAGGTGCCGGGCTTGATGAAGGATGAGAATAACGGCGCGATCATGACCGAATTCGTCGGACTCAGGGCGAAAATGTACGCCTTGCGAGTCGATGGTAAAAAAGACACTAAGAGAGCAAAAGGTGTCAAGAGTAACGTCGTAGCGCGTACTATAACGTTCGACGACTACACGCGGTGTCTGAACGATGAGGTTGAAATGACTCGTCGTCAGTCGTGTATAAGATCGAAGCTGCACGAAGTGTATACAGTGTCCGAAACGAAAATCGCTCTGAGTCCGTACGACGATAAGCGATACATTGTACCTGATTCTACCGATTATTCTACGTTGCCATGGGGACATTATAAAATAATTGTAACGTAATTTAGTATAATGTAGTATAATGTAGTGTAATAAAGATATCGTATTTCATTTATATGTATATATCTATTGTATATTTCTTATACATATTGTATAATAATAATAAAGATATTGTATTTTATATTTTTATATGTATATTGTATATTTCTTATATATGTCGTATAATAATAATAAAGATGTCGATTCATTATTTTTTTATATGTATATCGTATATTTCTCATATGTTGTGTACATATTTTTTTTATAAAGTATAAAAAATAAATGCAGCCTGTATAAAATTAAACCTCATTGTCCTTGTGTATCCAAGAGTTGTGCGATCCATCGAATCCCAGCCATTTTACGTAAACTTTATCAGCCCCTCCTGCGAAGTACTTTCTCCACGAGATACACGTCCGGGTAAGTCGCACGATGCAACTCGTGCTCGTAGAACGCTCCAGCGATAGATTTTCCACGATAGTCCTCGAGTAGATAGGTTACGGGATTAGTACGCTGCACTTTAACGATTTTAAACACCTCGGTGGTCCAATTCGGCGTGTAACCCTTTTCGAAAATCGTCTTGTATTTGCTAACGCGTACCGGGTCGCCTGCTTTGAACTTTGCCGGACCCGCGATCTTTATCGCGCTGTACACCGTACCCAGGAGTTTTTCAGCGATCGCGGGAGTAACTTCGACGGGTCGCATACCGATCGTTCGATGCTTGCGCGCATTGTAATCCGTGACGAGACGCGGCAGCATGTCGACCCACTTGTAATTTCCGTTGAGCGTAAACATCTTCCACATGTCGTTCTTTAACGTGCGATTGAATCGCTCGACGACCGATGCCTTCATCACCGAATATGTGGAATAATGATTGATATCGTGTTTCTTTATGAATCGTTGTACGTCGGCGTTGTAAAATTCCTTTCCCATATCGGTTTGCAAGTTTTTCGGGAACCTCTTGCTGTCTCGAATTATCTTAGCGATAGCGTTGGCTGTCTCGCTTCCGCCTTTACTCTTGAGTGGCACGGCCCACGCGTACTTGCTCAACACATCGATGACGGTAAGTATATAGTGGTATCCTTTGTTGAAACGCGAGTATGGACGCATCTCGACGATGTCAGCCTGCCACAGGTCGTCGTACCCTCGCACTATGACGTGTCTTCGTGGAAAATTTCTTCTCGCCGGAGCATGCAGTTCCTCGACAAGTCGTTGTTTCTCGATATTTTTACGTCCATCGGATTTCGACAATGTCATGTTTTTAGCGATACGATTGGTCAGCGCGTAATAATAATAATAATAATATGTGCAGAAATTATGATTTATATCTCCAACTTTTTTTCAATAGCCGTTTATTTTTGTTTATTGTCCTTCAATAGCCGTTCTTTGTCATCCGCTGACCGTTTATAGCTATTCGTCAGCCGTTCATAGCCGTTCTTGAGCCGTTCTTGAGCCGCTTGATAGCTGCTCGATAGCTGTTCTTTAGTCGCTCGGCAGCCCTCCGATAGCCGTTCCTGAACCGTTTTTGGTCGTTCGTTGCCGCTTGTTAGTGGTTCGTAGCCGATCTTGGTCGTTTGTCCATTGTTGTCCGTTGTCGTTTCTGATTCAGCGGTAATCGAATGCCGAAGCTCGTTTATCGCAATCCGTAACGCTTGCACGTCCTTCTCGTACGCAGTCAGCTTCTCGTCTGACGCACTCAGTTGATTGCTTAACTTTTTAATGTAATAATCCACGTATAGTTTGTTGACGGCGTCGGTATCAGCCTCCGGTTGCGCCACTTTACGAATCTTGCGCGACTTTGCGTCAAAATCCGTAGCGATGAGACATAGAGCGTTATTGCGCACGTAATGTCTCACGAATCCGCTCGACTGATGGTGCGAAACGGCGTTCGGCACGTCTCTGATCTGCTCGAATACCCCAAATTTGTTGATCGGCATTTCAACGTTGA
>JASTWR010002280.1:0-23008 GCA_030770355.1 Harpagoxenus sublaevis
TTCTTAGTTTGGGTGATAAGTTCGGGCTACCGATTGACAGTAATAATAAAAATGATCGTTTGGACTCGGTTTTACACGTAATTAAGAATTTTGAACTTAAAAGCTATAAGCTGTCCCCTTGTGCTGCGAATGAAACCCGTAACGCTATCTCCAATACGTTACATAATTTTTTAACCAACAGTAAACACACGGATTATATTAGTAGATACATCGCTAGTGAGTTCGATAAATGTAGAAAGTTTTTGCGCAATAATAAGGACATTTTTGTGACTAATGCAGATAAAGGTCAAGTTACGGTGGTTATGGATAAAAATGCATACATTAATCAAATGAATGAGTTGTTGAATGATCAAACTACTTATAAAAAACTGAAAAAAGATCCTATCAAACGCATAACCACCAAACTTAATGATCTAATCAAATCGTGGCGCGATCTTGGAATTATCGAGAATCACACATATACACGCTTACGCTGCACGAATGGGAACCTACCGAGATGTTACGGGTTACCGAAAATACATAAAGTGGGTTTCCCGTTGCGTATCATTGTCTCTACATTGGGTAGCCCCTTGTATAACATTGCTGCTTTTTTCAATGAAATTTTACATAAGTCTGTCCCTAAACCTGGCTCGTTTATAAAGGATAGTTGGTCATTTGTTACAAAAATTCAAAATCTGAAAATTCTACCGGATGAACTGTTAGTCTCGCTTGATGTCACTGCATTATTTACCAACATTCCATTGGAATTAGTTTTAAAAGGTATTGAGAAGAGATGGAGGTATATTTCGGAAATTACTAAACTCAGTTTGCCTCAATTTTTACACGCCATAGAATTAATTTTAAATTGCACCAGTTTTAGTTTTAATGGACAGATATATGATCAGATATTTGGCAGTCCTATGGGCTCTCCGCTCTCACCCATTCTTGCAGATATAGTGATGGACGACTTGGAGACAATTTGTCTCAGTTCTTTAAAACTTAAGATTTCCACATTTTTTAGATATGTTGATGATATATTCGCGATAGTTCCAAGAGCGAACATTGATGAGGTACTCAATATTTTCAACAGTTATCACCCACGGTTGAAATTTACTTGCGAAATTGAGTCAAACGACAGGATAAATTTCCTTGACACTACCGTCCTCAGAAATGGCGACACATTAATTACGAATTGGTACCGAAAACCAACTTTTTCCGGACGCTACATTAATTATTTGTCTAACCATCCTGAAAATTATAAAAAAAATGTGATTACGGGTCTCGTAGATCGTGCTGTTTTATTGTCTGACAAACGGTTTCATACGACTAATATCAAAATTGTCAAAGAAATTCTGAGCAATAATTGTTACCCGATACACGTGGTTAATAAATGTATCAAACAACGATTAAAGGACATCAAACACCGCAATGCTACAAGAAATAATGATGATGAGACGGATAACATTGTTAATTTGGGAAATTTCATAACTATTCCGTATATTAAAGATTACAGTGAAAAGATCCGTAACATTCTTAGCTACCGTGGTTTTGATGTCGTTTACACCGTACCTAAAAAGCTCAATTGCGTTATTAGGAAGGGGAAAGACAGACTGGATGACATGAAACAAATTGAGTTGGTTTATAAGATTGATTGTTTAGATTGCAATGCTACATATATAGGACAAACGAAAAGACATCTTGAAACACGTATTAAAGAGCATGAAACGAATATTAAGAAGCACGCTAGCAAGCATTCCGTGATAAGCAAACATCGGCTTGAGTTGAATCATGTGTTTAATTGGCAAGAAGCAAAGATCCTACACAAAGAAAAGCATTTTAAAAAGAGAGAGATTGCTGAGATGTTTTTCATCAAAAAACATAATCAGGCGATCAACCTCCAAAAAGATACGGAGAAGATGACGGTAATATACGACCGACTAATAGGGGATATGTGATCAACCTCTATTTTATTTTTATTTTTGTTTGTGTATGACTTGGCTCATTGTATTGTTTGTAACCGTGGCGTGCAGACGTGTTTTTGAACAATATCTATTTTATTTTATAACGCACACAGCATGTAAGTTCCTGACATTATTCTTTGGTTTGCGATCTCTTCTACGTTTTTTATTATAGCGACAAATTTTTGATTTTAGTCTTAGATCGGACTTGCAGGTACACGTTGTGACTAATGAATGTCTGTGTAAGAATTTATGTATACACTTGAAAAGGAGCCGAAATTGGTTCGAAACGTCGTGTCGACATTTTCAATATATGTGCCAGTCATGGTCAATTAAATATTATTTTTGGTTATTAATCACTGGCGAAGAAATCCCAATTATTATTGAAGTATGTTTAGGCGAAGGATAATCCAAAATCTATCTTCCTCTTGACTAAATAGAATGCAGGTCGTCTCTTCCTTAGATGTGGTGGCCACAACATAGATGGACTTTGTGGATGATTTTCGTCGGTATTTTTGTGCAAATCTGATGAACTTGCAGTTTCCATACGTAGCCCCATATCAATTTTGATAAACATATCATGTATTTAATATAAGTGGAGACAATAAATATATATAAGTGGAGATAAAAAAAATATATATACGCTATTTATTACACATGTATACTATAATTTCTATAGACATATATATATACATATATATGACAATTAAATTTAACGGAACGTCTGACGCTGATTGTCCTCAAATTTTTCACAATTGTTTTTCATGTCAGTGTGAACAAATCTGTCAATTTTTTAGCTAAAATTGATATTTTCCTTTTTTCGAAATTTTTTTAATTGTACATAAATACACATTTAGAGCAGTATTTCTTGAAAATAAATGTTCCCGAGGTTTAATAACTCGGCGTACATATAAAACATCAAAATAATAGTTTATCTGTTGTTTCCTATCGGGCATTGAGCGGTTTTAAAAACAATAACTACTCTTCCAATTCCTTTCTACTTCCATACAAGTGGTTTCGTACAGAAGAGGTGAAGAAAGAAATATAGGTAAGTATGCAGTGTCGACGCGATTCGCGATATTGCCAAAGCGCGACGCGGCGATTGCTCTAATTAACCCAGGTAGCAATTAATGTCTAAAAGACATCATAAAGACATCTTTAAGATATCTGGCATCTTAAAGACATTTTTATGATGTCTTTTTAGACATTAATGCTACCTGGGTAAGTGCTCGGAGCACTAACGTTTCGTGTATACGAATGCAGGATTAATATAAATTTTTATGAAAATAGTATTTTTTTAGAATATTTCACATATTGCATATAAATAAAAACGTTTTACCGAAAAACCGAAACACAATAAGAATAACAAACGTTACATTTCTGACAAAATATTATACATTTTTTATCAGGGCCTGCTACATCGCGTAATCGGCACTGCGTCTCGCGATTCTCTTTTGTCGTCGTAGTCATTATCGTCGTAGCTTACTTCGCGTTTGTTGACGTTGTGCAGTTAACAGTTATACAGATATATTGTGATAGAGATTGTTCTTGCGGCTTGGTAGTTTTTTTTCTGTTGTGTGCAGATGTAAGTAGTTAGCGTATGTCATTTATGATTTATCTGTCATACTTATACGACTAAATTGCATGCAACATTAGTTGTAGTTACGTTCTTCATACACTTTTCTCTTACTCTCTTCGTGTGTATTCTGGTAAAAGTATTTACAGTTGCACTTTTTTTTCCATTACTATTATTTTTTTGTGCTTCTTTGATATCTTTCTGTAACTCTTTCTTCTGCGTTCTTTCATCCTCAGCATGGAGTCTAAATGTAAACAACAGTTAAAATTTTCTCGTGATTGGTTGGAAAACGATAATTATAAATCCTGGATAAAGGAAGTTCCAAATGATAGTAGTTTATATTTTTGTGTTGTTTGTAACAAAACGTTTTCTTGCTCATCACGAGTTTCGAGGCACGCCGAATCAGAGACTCATCGAAAAAAGTTTACAAATTGCCCCGAAGAAGTAAATGCAACTAAAAAGGAATCTCGCAAGAGGGTGTTTTCCCATTCATGGTTTGAAAATAAAAAATTCAAACCATAGCTGGGTAAAGATCCGAATAATCCGTATAATTGTTTTTACTCCTTCTGCAATGTAACATTTCGATGTGGTCTCGACGCGCTTATGCGGCATTCTGAGTCGAAGAGACATATCTCTCAGTGTCAGAAAAGGGGCTTTACTGATTTCGATACGCCTGACAAAGAATCGTCTCTGTCTTTTGAAGATCGTAAAAAAATAGCGGAAATTAAGATAGCAGCATTTGTTGCCGAATACAATATTCCCTTTCAAACGGCAGAGGCGATGATGAAGCTCTTTCAAGATGTCGGAAAAAATCCCGAAATCTTGCAAAGTGCGAACATAAATCGGAAAAAGGTACCGGAAATAATAAATAAAGTTTTATGTGCTCGCGAAAAAGAGCGAGTACTTGATGTATTACAAAATACTAAATTTTCTATTTTTATTGATGAAACATCCGACGTAAATAATGAAAAATGGATGACGTTTCTTGTTCGGTACGTCGACCCTGACACTTTGGATGTTCGAACGGAATTATTTGAATTAATTCATTTGGACGCGAGTGATTGTAGTGCCGAGAAATTATTTACAACTTTTAGAGACGTAATGTGGAAAAACCAAATTCCGTTCCACAACATTCTCGCTCTTTCTTGTGATAACGCCTCCGTTATGACAGGAAAGTACGAATCATTTAAAACAAAACTGGAAAACTATTGCAAAAATTTGATAATGATGCCATGTCCTTGCCATGCATCTGCATTAGTAGCAAATGCAGCTTGTACAGCAATTCCTGAAGCATGCGAGGAATTCCTGCGAAAAGTGGCATCGTTTATCTCCAGCAGTCCCAAGCGCGCGTGTATTTTTAAACAATTTCAACAGTCATTTAATTTAGATAATAATGGGAGAAAAATTTTAAAATTGTGTGAAACGCGATGGCTCTCACGTCATTCGTGCGTGGTTAGAGTGAATGAAAATTGGGACGTGCTGCAGAAATTTTTGGTAGAAGAACAGTTAACCGAAAAATCAAAATCTGGAGCTGCTTTGCTAGCTATGATGCAAAATCCAGAAATACAAGCATATCTTTTGTTTCTTGAGTATATTCTTGATGCTTTTAACAAATTCAATGCATCTTTTCAAGCTAAGAAACAAAAGTTCATTTACTACAGTCAGCCGCGGAAAATTTTTTGAAAACCATCCTTCGTAATGTAGTAAAAGCTCCGTTATTAAAGTTTGTTGGGATTGGTGTAATTGATCCTTTACTCGCGTGCAATCGTATATCTCCTGATCAAGTTATGGTCGGACAGGATTGCCAAGACCTTCTTGATCGATTGAATGAAGAAGGTCAAAGTGAAATTGTCAAATCAGTGTACGCCAGTTGTTTGTCATTCTACAACATTGCTGCTAAAGAAATTCGTCGGAGACTTTTTGTCAAAGAGGATTTTCTGAGTAAATTGAGGATTTTTGATCCGAAATTTGCTCTGCAGCAAGAAGACGAGGAGAACAGACCAAACAACTCCGTTGTTGAGGATGTTCTTCTTGTTGCCAAACGATTGGGCGGATTTGATGAGGAGATGTTGCAAAAAGAATGGAAATCTTTAGTTCTGGATTTTACATCAGAGCAGAAGACAGATATAAGCAGTTTAAATTTTGATGATGCCTGGAAAACAATAATGGCAACTAAAGACGCGGATGACAAATTTAAATATCCCATGGTTACAAAATTAGTAAATGCAATTCGATCTCTTCCAAATTCTAATGCTGATGCCGAAAGAGTGTTTTCCATGCTGACAGACGTAAAAACGAAGAAACGTAATTGCCTTTCTCCGAGTCACGTTCAAGGTATATGCGTATTTAAATCATGTCTGAGGGCGAGAGGAGAAACAGCTCGAACCATGACAGTTGATGCTCGACATTTAGCTCTCATGTCCTCCGAGAATTTTCGTCAAACAAACGAAACAAATAATGCATGTTATTTGCGTTTGTTTGCTGGTGATGAAGGTCCCTCTACGTCCTCGGATTTATAATTGAGTCTCTCATAAGCTATACTCATTGTGGAAGAGTTTACGCACTTCCGAATATTTTAAAGTGCCGCAGGGGCATTTTAGATTGATAGAAAACTTTCCAGTTTAGCTTTAGAGAGGCTCAGACATAGCTTGGGTTGCCTGGTGGCTGTAATATTGCTTTTTGTAATGCATGTATATATGTTTTTGCTTTTTTTACTCTTTTGGTTTTTGTACTCTTTTGCTTTTTATTTTTCTTGCAAGTTGTCATGAAATTTGTTTACACGTTATGGACCGGCAAGATATTTCACGTCAATCTCTAGTTCGCTGCTAAAATTATTCGTATTTTCGTATGTGTTTGGTGAGTGTAAATACTAATAAAACCTTGAACTTTATGCAATCGTAACGCGATAATTCTTCACAAACAAATGTGGAGAAACGTATTCAATAATTTCTCAGGTTTTGGCCAGACGACGCTGTTTTGCGTCATCCATTCTCAATTCAGTCCTCTAATGCAATCTCACGCGATGCAATGTTCACGTCTCGACACAGAATGTATCCTACATCCGAAAGTTTCCCCGGAGTATTATGCGCGGTTTGTCAGTCTAACTGTAAAGTCCAAAAATCAATATTTTTCTTTGATGCAGTTACATTGGTTTTTAACTCAAAGCCACGCTTCGCAATGTACCACGAATGTCACCACTTGTTTGGATTTAGTTTTAATTGGAATGAAGGGCTTAATTTTTGGAATAAAAAGCTAAATTGTTATTGTATAATTTGTAACTAAAAAGTTATAAATTATACAATACATATGTAAAAAGCCGTGTAACAAACGCGCCGCTGTTATTGTCAAATATACATTTCTTTGATCATATACTTATCCAAACCTTTTACAGAAGTAAAAGGTCTTGGTATACGTATATTGATCACCCTAAACCGGAGCTATCTCTCCCAATAAATGCCGTTTATTGTGGATTGAGAAGAATCTCCGGAGACTTTTCTGTACATTTGACAATAACAGTGGCGGACTTTAAAAGAATTCATAGTGCTATCTTTTGCGTGTTTTAATTATTAATGATATATACTTATATCCTAGTATAAGTTATATCCTAAGACCTGCTAAGATCAGATCTGAAATTGTCATGACTGACGGCGATGCAGAGTCGTGCAAAAAGAAGTGAGACGAATGTCTACTTCTCAAGAAAGGCCTTGGCTAAACTTATTGTAAGTATATATTACAACATTAATTATTATTAACATACAAGTAAAAATATGTTAACAGATAATAATAAACTTGAACACAAATCTTTGTTACAGGTTATTAACAATAAGTGGGAGTGAATCAGCGTTAACCCACATTTCTTTATTGAAGATGTAAACGGCGGAACGAACCAAGTTTCGTTTCTGTCTTAGCGGTGGAAGAAAGTGGGGCGATTACTCTCAAAGTATAGCCTTGGCTTTACCCAATGTAAGTTATTACATTTATTTTTGAGAGTATATTTATTTACTTAGTGTGTTAAAAATTGATATTGTATATTTTTTTCAGTTCAGCAATAAATGAAAGTCAGGAGGCACGAACTCACACTGTACATCTGACTGTAAATGAAAAATGTGTGAACAACGTAGAGGTGTTTAATGTGAGTTTTATATCATCAATAATGTCGATACACGAACACGTGTGGACTCTTAAAGCCTTTGTTCTAATTAAAACTGAATACAACTAATATTCAATTTAAACGAGCGGTGACAGTTTTGCTATATTGTGAGGCGTGGTTTTGAGTTGAAAGATGATGTAATTTTGCATCAAAGAAAAATATTAAATTTTGGACTACACAGTTGTACTGATAAACCGCAAATAATACTCTGGAGAAATTTTCGGGTGTAAGATACAGTCTGTGTCGAAACGTGAGCGTTGTATCGCGTGAGGTAGCACTAGAGGACTAAACTGAGAATGGATGACGCAAAACAACGTTGTCTGACCAAAACCTGGGAAATTCCTGAATATGTATTCTCCACGGTTTGTGAATAGTTTTCGCGTTCTGATTGTATAGATAGTTCAGGGTTTTGTTATTATTTCGCATCCCTTACCTACGAGATACTTTGCCAGCTAAAAAGAGATCGACGGGTAAAATCTCGTTTTCCATTGCGTGAAACACTTTTCAAAAGGACAATTTTTAAATGCATGCATTATGGCAACTGTAAATACTGTAGTTTTTATTGTGTTTGTATGTTTCTTAAGTATTTTTTAAAATGTATTATACTTTTTATTTACGTAGTGTACTTTATGTTTTGTTTATCGCTTGCATGCAGTAGCTTTAGAAATATGTTTCTTTATTTCTTTATTTTTGTATTCCCTCAATCCTTTGGAAATGTAGAAAATTGTGAAATAGTTATATTTCGTAAGTAACTTATTTGACAATTTTTTACATTTCCTCCTGATGAAAGAAACCACCACCTTCCCGCGGTTTTCATCGAGCAGTAATGTGGACTCGAATGATTTTTTTGTTATAAAAACATGTAAATAACAGATGTATATATTTTAGACATTTGTTATTTACTTTTAATGCATGTATAATAATGTCTTAATTACAACAAGTGTTTTAATATTTTTTATGTAGTGACATTGACGAGTAAGAAAGTTTAATATTTTCCACATTTATTTCTGTCCACATTGCTGGCAAAGAGTGGATTTCCCATTTGTTAAACTATCTATCCTTATTAACTTATTATCCTATTATTATCCTTATTACAATACATATGTATATAATTTTCTATTTACTTCAATACACAAATTTGTGGAACATGTATATATGTATATGTATATCAGGTTATTCGACATAAATAAATATATAAAATATAGTATTTATATAAATATATTTCTTAACGAGAGTACCCCATAGTCCCCATACGTATATATATAGAATTAAATATTTCCAAGATATTAATTAACTTAAAAGTAACAGTTACCGAAATTAAATTCAATGTCTTACAAATATTACAGTCGGAAATATTAATCGTAGGCCAAACCAAAAAAGTACGTGTCTTCTCTTTTACAGAATTCTTTTTGGAAAGGAATTGTCAAAATAATATAGGAGTATAGGTCAGGGTCAAAGCATAAAAATTTCTGCACGAATGATCAACATACTTTTTTACATGTTACATACAATTTTTTTTATGTTTATTAATCATTTATACATCATCGCTACATTATTCCAAAGATCGCTCTTTGATTATCATGCACCGGCAACTCAGATTCACGGCATTCACGCCGAGATGCCGAGAAAACATCATCGATCGCGCGAGCTCAGTGAGAGCGACAAGGAGGGAGTGACATTCTCCCTCTCACTCGGCCGAGCCGAGCGAAGCCGACACACCGACAGACCGAGCGTCACTCTGTATGCGTAGTGGAGGGGGAAATTCTCCAGTGTGCGCGGGCTCGAAATCGCAGCACTGTTGAGGGGGCCTCTTTCCACCTCCATACTCGAGGTTTCTCCACTGCCATCATCATTCCCCGCCTGCCTCATCTCCACGTCCTCCCCCTGCGCCGGCAGAGGAGGGGTTCGGACGACAGCCCAGCCGGGCCTACTCTTCCTTCTCGCCGCCGTGCAGACCTTGCTGCCTGCCCTGTGAGCCGCCGGTTTCTTGAGATCCGCGCACACAGGGCAATTGACCCTTTCCCGGCAGTCGCGAGCGAGATGGCCGCCAGCGCCACACCTATAACATCTGGCGCTCCTATCCACCTCGCTCGTGCACGTCGTGCGGACGTGCCCCCCCCCCCTCCAGACATCGAAAGCATTGGAGGGGGCGTGCCTCCAACTGCTGGACCCTGGCCTCGAACCACCCGAGCTGAAGCTTATTTCCCCCCTTCTCGATGGTTCCCACCGCGGTCAACGGGCCCTTGACCCAGGCTGTCAGCAGGCCGTTAGGTTGTAGCCGGACGCGGCCGTTGGAGAGTGTGGGAGTCGCGTTATCACTTCCAAAATCACGGTCGCCACTCGGTTTGACCTATAACTACCGAGAAGGTGTGCTCGAGATATGATCTCTATTATAAGTTAGGGTAATTTCTCCCCTCTGTTGCAGGTGTGTATCCCCGATGGATCATCACCGTCGCTGCCGCTTCCCCGGATCCTCGCTTCACCGCATACCAGGTAGCTGCTCACTGATGCCGGGTCCCCTGGATCCTCGCGTCACCGCATACCAAGTTACCGCTCGCATGTATTAATTATTAACGTTTATTAAATATTCGCTTTGTGTTGTAGGTAGATGCCCCGTGGACCATCACCGTCGCTGCGCTCTCCGTATCGGATATCCGCTGGCCTCGATTATTAACTATACTAATTTATTTACTTCTGTTTCAGGTTCCTGCCCAGGATGGATCGTCGCCGAAGATGAACTTCCCCGGAGTCTCGCTTCACCAAGGAGTCAATGGACAACGTTGTATCACCGCCGTGGGACAAGGTGAGTAGAAGGTAAGTACGTTAAATTAATCTTGAGACACGACTTTCACTAAAGACGAATTATTTATTATAAATCGTTAATTACTTGTAATTGTTACAATGTTTCAGTTCACGCACGCAATGTGTCGTTTACAAAAGGTGGCTATTCACCGCTCGCTATTGTTGAACGAGAAATTTAACGTGCAATCACGCGGGAGTTACCGGTTGTTATATACAGTATGCGTAGAACGTCCGCACGCTACGACTGTATCCGATAGACTGTCAAGAGCAACGTTGCTTCGCTGTGGCTCCCTACCACTCGCGCTATCCCCACTCATGGGTTGTTATTCCCAATTTTGCGATCACGCCACGCTGACGTCATACGTTTTTGCATGTTTTCGTACATGTCGACACGCTGTTTTCGCGTGGTTGACGCGTGTGTGCCCCGTAACTCCTATCGTGGGGCCTTGACATGGAAATTTCCGCTGCAGGTACACTGCGTGGGAGTCCCCCAGACGGCACCGCTGCACCAGGTTTCGACTTCTCGAAGTTTTGGTCGGAGGTTGACGCCGACCTGTGCGCACCCTCTCGGGGATGCCCCTTAGTCCGCTGGCAGTCGACTTTCCTGGAGAAGATGCCCGTGGACGATTCTGGTCACCGGATGTTGACGCCGACCTCTGCGCACCCTTTTTGGGATGCCCCTCGACCGTTTGGCACCCGACTTCCCGGCGGAAATTGGCTGGGTCCATTTCTGGACCTCCAACTTTGACGCCGACCCCCTAGGCCCGTGTCCTAGGTCCTCAAGAGGGCGTCCCCGCAGTCAGTTCTCGGAGATGACCCCTACGTAGCTATTTAGCGAACGCGTGGACGGACTTCGACGCCGACCCGACTGGGACGTGTACCAGGTCCCCCGCAACGAGTCTTTATCATCGAATTTCCGATATCTGTTATCGTTCTCGAACGCGTCACCGGACATTGTCGCCGACCTACTATACGCGTATACCAGGTCTCAACGACCACGTTACCAGTCTTAGTTTTCGAAGAAAACGCCTCCGTAGCTACTTAGCGAACAAGCTGTCGGACTTTGACGCCGACCCGATTGGGACGTGTACCAGGTCCCTCGCAACGCGCCTGTACTATCGCATTTTCGATATCAGCTCCCATTTTCGAACGCGTCGTCGGACATTGTCGCTGACCCACTAGGCGTATGTAACAGGTTTAAAATAGCGCGTTTCGACCATCTGTTCTCGGAGAAAACATCTAGGTGGCTACTTAGCGAACGCGTTATCGTATACTGACGCCGATTGATCCGGAGTGTGTACCAGGTCCCCGTCGTTGACCTTGCGTGAGTTTATCCCAGAGATTGCGCGTGGTTCGTACTTATTTACGCAACTTTTCGCTCGTTTCTCGCACGCGTAAAGTTAAAGTGAAATCAAACGTAATTTCGTTGTTAGCGTGAGTCAAACGAGAAGTAAACAGTGAACTGCGTGGCATAAACCGAATTACGAATTACATTTAATGTAACGTAACAAAACTGCCAATTGGCCGTGCCTTATGGGCTTCGCGAACGCCTAACTTACTAGCTATCGACTGCCCGGAAGGGCCTTTCATCCACAGGGATCCGTGAGATGTCCCTGTGGCGCTCCTCGCGGCCACCCCGAAGTAGGCGGCAGGAGCCGCTGGTCCACCAGGATCAAAGATGTGCCCCTGTGGTACTCCTATCTTCCTCGTGGTGGTTCCCTCGGTTGGTCTCGTACCGTGCTCGGCCGCTACTTGCCGCCGTCCCGAAGTGGGCGGCTGCAAGGTCCGCGTCTAAACGGACCCACCTGCACCTGGGTCTTGGAGCATTTGCCCATGCTCGACACGGCTTCCGCCACTTCGTCGGGCGATACAGAGTCCTCGATGTCGAGGACCCTGAACTCACCCGTCTTGATCGGGCGAGATACCACCACGCCCTCACGGCCGCGGGACAGCTCCGACATTTTCTCCGCGAGCTTATTCGCCTTCTCCTCTCCCTCCTTGCCGGGGAGTTCTATGAGGAGCGCCCCGGTTTGCGCTCTCTTCGGCCTCAGGGGGCCGTCTATGCCAAGGTCCTTGAGGGTGATACTACTCCGTGCCTCCCTCATTAATTGGTCGTATTCACCCCCAAGGCACGTTAGCGTCACCGCCGCAGTCCTGGGCGGCTTCCTGGCGCCCGCCTTGCCTTTGCCGCTACCGGCTGCTTTGTTGCTGCCGCTTGCGGCCGTCGCACCCTTGCTCCTACTATTGGCAGTGGCTGGCGTCCCTCCCGGTGCTCCCTTTCCCTTATTGGGAGCTTGGCTCTGCTGCCGCGATTGTCCCTGCGGCAGTTGCCGACTCTGCTGCTGCTTCTGCAACTGGGACGACGGCTGCCCCTTTTTCCTCGACGCTCCCCGCTTGACCACCTCCGACCAGGAGGCCTGCGCGGGTTGCGCCAGTTGTGCGTTGATCGGGGAGGTCTTGGACTTGTTCCTCCCCTCCCCAGCTTCCCTCCCTGCCTGTTCACTTCCAGTTGGTTGTACTTTACCGGCGCTTTTGTTCCTACTCCCCGGTCCTCCGCCTCCCTTACCACTCCTGTTCTTCCTCGGAGTGGTGGGGGCTTTACTGGCCGGTGACTTCGACGAGGTTCGTTTTCCCTCGTTTGTCGGGTTTTCTCTTCTCCTCGCGGCTTCAGGCACGGTACCCGGAGGAGGCATGGCTATCCTCTCCATCAGTCCGCGGACCATGTCCTCAAACCGCGTCTCCATCCTCCTCATCTCTGTTTTGAGCCTGTCCTCTAGGCTCACCTCCTCGGTGTGGGGCCTTATTGGAGGGACCGCGGGGTCGATCACCATTGGCGGCTTGCCCTGCAGCGACGGTCTCATTGCCGCTGGCATCCCCTCCTCGCTGATCCGCTTGAGGCACTCCTCTCTCGTGTCCGGCGTCTCCCCCTCGTCACCTGAGTCGTCATCCCTGATGACATTGGACCTTTTCCTCCTCTTCTCCCTGCCTAGAGGGGGAGGAGCAGTCTCCTGGTTGGCAGACTGGACCGGGGCACGCGAGGCCAATGGTGGATCCACTTCCATCATCGTCGCCTCGCCCCAAGGCATCCCCTGCCTCTCCTCCAGTCGCTTCTGGAGCTCAGCCACCTTCTTTTTAAGTTCGGCTGTCTCCTGCCTGAGACCCTCGATCTCGACGTCCCTTGCCACCTCGTCGCCCGTTTCCATGCGGCTGATTAGATGCGTCGCCGCGGCACTGATCGTGGAGGCAGCCTTGTTCAGGCTGCCTCGATCCCCTCCTCTCAGGGTCTTGCTGGTGGTGTTGACCTTGTCAACCACCGCCACCTGTTCCACAATCATTCTCGCGAGGTCCTCTGTCGGCTGATGTCTCAACTCCTCCATCAGCCTGTATTCCCTTTCGCGTCTGTTTTTGGATAGGATTGCCGGGACCATGGGATTCTCCAGGTCCCTTATCCTTTTCTCCTCCATTTCGCGATGTCTCTTGGCGAGCTTGGCCTTCTTGGTTTCCCACACACCGGTCGTGACAGGCCTGCCCCTGTTCCTCGATTCGGGGCCATGGACCATATCTCCGCAGTCATCCAGCACCACCGAGCAGTCCGAGACATCAGAATGGACCGAACCGTCCCTCTGTTTGCTGGCGGCGCCATCGTAGCCGCGCAGATAGTCGCCGAACTCCTCTCCGCCAGACCCCTCTCCGTCATCCAACAGGGTGACCGTATCCTCCCCGCTCGCCTCGCCATCCCTCGACTTCGAGGTTCCAGGCGTACTGTCACTAAGGCGCCTAGCGGCCAGTGAGTCTTTGTAGGACTTCGGGCCGATCCCCTTCCTGTTACCGGGCTTGGACATGTCCCCGCCCCTTCCTCCGATCGCCGGAGAGCGAGAGCGTGACTTCCGTTCCCTTTCTTCTACTCCTTCCTCCCCCACCCTTTTACCTTTTTTTGAAACGTACATTTTTGTTTGATCCCGCTCCCCGCCGCGGCTCCACCACCCAGGGCGTGCCCTCGCCGGCCGACCGGAAAACCATCCGACCGACCGGCGCCCCCGAGTTCCCCCAGGGGAGGTGGCTATGGCTCGGGCCCCCGGATAGGCATCGGGGGCACTGGCCTCCGGCCCCCTACACACCCACGCGCAGAGGGCATCGAGGCCCAACTACGCGCGGGCTTTCAGGGGTCCCCGGGCTCCGACACCCGGGGCACCGCGGCGGGTGCCGCCACGCGGGGGGCCCCACGGACGGTTGGGGCCAAGGGTGTCGCACCCCACCCAAGGCCTTGCCCGCCGTGGCGACCAGCATTAATTCACGAGTCGCCGGCCGAGGTGTCCTCCGCACCGACGACTCCTCCGACCCCAGTGGCCGGGTTCGGGAGGGATGCGATCCCCGACCACTGGAAGTCACCAACGCGCCACCGGTCTATTACACCCGGCGGCAAGACCAGCCGGCCCCGACCTCGGAATACGTCCGAGCGGCCCGACGGGTCTTCTCCCACCCAGGTCGCCTGGCCCCGACCTCGGAATACGTCCGAGCGGCCCAGACGACCCTCCACACTCGGCGGACCGTGGGACCACGTCCCTGGTGTGCAACCACCGAGTGTGGGCCTCTCCTCCGTCCAACCCAGGACCACGTCCTGGGCTGGATCGGAAGAGGGATACCCCCCCTCCCCCTCCTGCCGGAGCACCGGCGTGCAATAGAGGAAGGAGGGAAGGGGTCTTCCCATTCCCTCGGCGAGACGGCATCCCTGCCCGCCTCGGGAACGGGGACCACCCTCCCCAACCCCACCCCGTGGTTTTTTATCGAGGTGACCTTCCTCTATGCCGGCGGGAGGTGTAGAAACATCCCCCTAACGGTCCCGGCCGACCGGGCGTTTGTAGTCAGGGTCGCCATCCCCTACCGGCTATTGGAGCTGGGTAGCCGAAGCTAGCCGCAGACTCCTAAGAGGGTAGCCGGGCCCCCGGTTTTCTGTCTGGGTTTTCCTTTCCATAGGTCGGTGGGAGAGCAAGGGCTCAATCCCACACAGCCCCGCGGCTGACGGAGATTACGGTGCTGCTGTGCTAGGGTACCTCGGGTTCGTAATGCCCGTATCGGGGACGGCTCCGGGAGTCCCTAGGGACACCCGGGAGACCGCCCCCGACCCCTGAGGGACAACGCACGCCTCACAAATGTAAACTTATCCTATACTTATACTATACTTAATTCTAATTGTTTTACAATATATGTAAATTTATCCTATACTTATCCTATACTTAATTCTAATTGTTTTACAGTCGCATCACTCGCCGTTACTGCCCGTATCACTCGCTCGCACATACACACGCTGATAATTATTATAATTACTCCCATTGCATTCTTCCTTGAATTATTTTTATCGTTGTCCTTATTTAGTCCTATAGTACTTTATTATATTTTGAGGTCTAGCAGCGCCAAGTTTTTTTTACAAGAAAAATGTATTAATTCTAATAAAACATGTTTATTTTGTAATGTTATAATTGTTTATAACTCTCAGACCTCTGTCTGTAATTGTTTGTAATTAAATGTTTTATTTTATTGAACAATACATATATGAACTTGTAAACTTTGTATTGTTTAAGTACCTTGCTTCCCTTGTTGAATTAAAAAATTTTTAATTTCATGAAATTGTTATATCCACTAAAAAATACAAATATAAACTGTGTTTAAATATCTTATATTTCCTTGTTGGATTTAAATAAAAAATTTTAATGTTATAAAATTGTTATTATACATTGTTTTTCTAATTAACACAATGTAAAGATTTTTCATGAAAGTAGTGCAACAATTATTTTTTGAGACAATATATATATTTTTTCTTTATAATTGGCGCAATTTACAGATCATTTCTTTTTTTTTTTTTAGATAATAACTTGGATTGAATAAAAGGTAACACAATTTTGTGAGGTGTCACTTGGGTTGCATTTTTTTTAAAATAAAGATATTACTTGGATTTTTTCGAGGTACAAAGATAACAACGTGTACCACTTTTTGCTTAGGTTTTTTCGAGGTAAAGATATTACTTGAATTTTTTCGAGGTACAAATATATTACTTCGATTTTTTCGAGGTAAAGATATTAACTTGGATTTTTTCGAGGTACAAATATATTACTTTGATTTTTTCGAGTTAAAGATATTACTTGGATTTTTTCGAGGTACAAATATATTACTTCGATTTTTTCGAGGTACACCCCGCGTGCTTGGCGTCTTTTTTTGTACCTTTTTGTAAAAGGTAATTTTGCACGGATATCATGCCTTTTTGTTTTGTAATATTACGCATCTTATTGATTTTTTCGAGGTAAAGATATTACTTGGATTTTTTCGAGGTACAAAGATAACTACGTGTACCACTTTTTGCTTAGGTTTTTTCGAGGTAAAGATATTACTTGGATTTTTTCGAGGTACAAATATATTACTTCGATTTTTTCGAGGTAAAGATATTACTTGGATTTTTTCGAAGTACAAATATATTACTTCGATTTTTTCGAGGTAAAGATATTACTTCGATTTTTTCGAGGTATGTATATACATGCAAGTATATACACATATACGAATTAATATTATACGATTATAATTCATATAGTGTATATACATGCATGTGCGCATATACATAATTCATATAGTGTATACATATATACATATTTTTTTACCTAAATAGATATTTTTGTATTAACCTTTAACACTCACACCAAGGTCACACAGTGACCCTTGATTTTCGAAAAATTGAATTTTTCAACAATTTCTTTACAATGTTAATAATAAAAATCATTACTTTAAACTATTCAGGTCTTTTGTTCAATGTCTAGTATATTCCAGAATTTTTTCATATTTTAATATACATTTGTTTAAGAGTTATAAACAATGTGACCCTAGTGTGTATGTTATGATTGAAAAAAGAGGTGTGAGTGTTAAGGGTTAATAAAAGGAATAAGTTGTATGATTATGCAGAATAATACATTGTAATCCACTGTTCCACAATAGTACTGAAATAACATCTTATTTTGACTTTTGAACGCTGATAGCTCCTAAACGGAGCCAATTTCACCGAAACCAAATTTCCCTATGATTATGGCGGGGTCCTTTAGGTGTCTCAACGTGCCCCATTTTTCCCTATATATGAAATAGGGGTAGAAAAGACTGAAAAACATAATAGAATTAGAAACAAGCCGATATCTCAAAATTTGCTAAAGTTAGAGCAATCAAGGGCATTTCTCAAAAAATTCAAAATAAGGAAGCAATCTAAATTTACGTAACGCACACTATAGATTTTCAGTACTAGCAGCGAATATCGGAACGCAGCCTAGTTTTTGAATTATAAATGGAAACACTTACCTTATTATGGGCCGGTACAGAATATAGGCAGGAGCGACGCCGTCACAGACACGAATCACCGTCTGCTGGATTTAATTCGTTAGCACCTAACAGAAAACACTCAAATTCACTCACTCACAGAGATAAATGACTGTAACGTTTACACGGCGGCTTACAATCCGATTTAATAACTACCATACACTATTCGATCCAAAATAATGATTCCTCTTTTGATCCTAATGTTATTTAAATAATACTTAAAAATTATGTGACTTGTTTAGAAACACTTTCGGATAAACATAGTTTGATATTATAATATTTAAAAATTTTTTAAATTTGCATTAGTTATGTAGAGATAACAATTATTTTGCACTGATATATCGGGCAAAATGACACAGTGCTAGTTTAGGTGCTTAATATATATCGCTGCTAAAAGAGCGACAATATACTAGTGCATTATACGTCGAAATCCATCATGTCATTAGTACCTGTTGCAAGTTGGTAGTGAGTACACGCTTGTGAATGGAAATTTTACCATCTAATCGAAAACGTAAGTTTAAAAAATTAATTATTTTGGCACATTTTTCTTTAGCTCATTACTTTATTTATTTGTTTGATATCAAATCTTTTTATGTTTCATCATATTGAGTTTTCTTATATGAAGCCATGCTGTTGCACTTTATATATTTTAAGATATCAGAGCAATATTGCATACGGTTGCCAGCCTAAAATAATATAGTATATCATTTTGCCCTGTCACTAGTAAAATTTTTCTATCCATAAAATAAAAAGTTAGATTGTATTTGAAAAATATAAAAAGTGCAACAGCATGACTTCATATAAGAACACTCAATATATATCAAAAGAGACTAATTCAAATGTTTACAGTATGAAATGGGCTCATATTTAAGTGATCATTATGATAAAAAGAAGAAAAGTTTTGGATTGGATAGTATACGCGTACCCAGCCAACATGCATGTTTCAAATCGGAACATATGACGTCTTAAAGACGTCATTAAGATATCTTAAAGACGTGTTATGATGTCTTTAAAACGTTTTAATAATGTTTTTAAGACGTCTTATGTCCCGATTTGAAATATTATGTTAAATAGGTAGTTATAAAACATCGGATTATAAGCAGCCGCGTCAAGGTCTATAGTCAAAATATCACAATAATATCAATAACCCAGACACTCACCCACAGAGATAATGTCACCGTATATACTTGGCGTGAGACACTACCGTATTTCTTGATTTTATCGTCGCGTCAATGCGAAGTAGATAATAGGCTCGTGGAGTCAACGAAGCGTCTGCTGCGATTAGCTTATTGTAGCTGATCACACACGTTACACACGTCACACACGAAAATACACAGAGATTTGAATATAATCTCAATAATCTCTGTCACTAATCACTATCCTATGTTTCTTTGACATGAGAAGAAAGTGATTGACTTTGACACGAGAGGGCAGTGATGCCACAAAGACTAATAGAGACCCTCTAATAAGAGTCTGGCCACCTGGTCCCGCTTTTTGATTGGTCCGCCATTTATGAGCGCTTCGGTATGTGTGCGAGTGAGACAGTGCTTCGCAACCGAGTGAGACAGCGAGCTCTCCCGAGTGAGACAGCGAGCTCTCTCTCGTGTGATTTCGCTCATAAATGGCGACCATCCAACAGTTGTGGCCAGACTCTTATTAGAGGGTCTCTAAAAGACTAAGCGTGCAGACCGTGAAGTTAAATGTAAATAAACTTTTAAATGTAACTAAACCGTCAATGTAAATAAACTTTTTCGTATTCGCTATGGTTTAGAAAATACAGCGCTTTATAATCTAAAAAGTGTTGAAACCCCTTAATATTTTCTAAACCATAGCGAATACAAAAAAAGTTTATTTACATTTATGTATTCTACTCATGCTCCTCTTTCACCTCCTAGTCGATTAACCTTACCTTTCGAGACACCCTGTATAAAGAATCGAATTTTTACTAGTTTAAAAAAATATGGTATAAATCAAACGCCATAATATCTCTGATAAAATCCAATCTAAATATTTGTATTATAACTTAGAATTATGTCTGGCAGTTTGAAATCCTCAAAAATAAGCAGATTAAAAAAAATGTAAATTTAATAACAGGATATGACTGTAGTGGTAATAATAAATATAGAAGGACGCTCATCGGGAAATAAAGTACTCTCTCGAGATGTAATTTTGTAATTTGCTCTCTCTCTCTTGGTGAGTACCGCATGTCGCACTGTTTCCTTGCTCCGGATTTTTACGAATTTTATTGCTGCCGTAAGCTGCCTTCGGGCTGTTCTGTTCTAGGCCTGAGCTTGTCTTTTGTTGCTCGTGAGGATCGATATTGAGTCTTTCCTTTCGGGTGACCCAATTGCCAGATATTGTCTGGAAAAGCTGGCATTATTTTCTAACCTCAAACTGGCCTGAGTCTGGTGTGGATCTACTTGCATGCTCCTGCTGCCTGTATCTTCTTCTTGCATCTTTTCGTGCATGTGGCGACACCTGTGGACTTTGAGTTGCACTACCTTCCGTTACCCACCGGACAGCCGTTTTGCTTTTGGTTCTTCTCCTCGCTGTGATCACCCAATCAAACATGCAGCGTACAGGCATCAAGTGCACTAGGTGTAAGAAGTCGATTGTGCTCGGGTCCGTTGGGTGCAGGTGCGGGAAAATCTTTCATCCGGGTTGCGTCAAGCCATTTTCCGTGTCAAAATACGCGGATCATTGCTGTAAGGCACTGGCTGCTTCGCAGCCTCCTGTGCTGGGGGATGACAGTGACGGTTCGTGCATGTCGTTGGCTCCCTCATTTGCTGCCCCTCCTACACCAGGAGTTGAGTGTACCGAGCTGGTTGACTTCACGGATGTGGTTGCTCCTGCTAGTTCCTGCACTCTAGCGCATTCGGGTACTGATGACACAACGAATGCGCTCTTGCGTCAACTGGTGGAGCAGTTGAAGTCATCCGAAGTGCGATTCTCCGCATTCGTTGAGTCGTCTAATGCGCAATTTGAGGAACAACGGCGAACGAATCGTGAACTCAGTGAAAACTTAATCGGCTTTACAGTGTTGCGAATAATGTTGACAAAAACTGTCAGCGTATTAATGTTTTAGAGCAACAGTGCGCTGCTCTCAAAATGAGATATGCGAGCTTAAGAGCAGTCGAAGTTGTTCTCAATCGGTACCGCAGTCTCAGGCTGATTGTGCGAATAAGCTCATTATATCGGGTTTGCCTGCGGCGACGTCCACTACCCCCTTGGCTTGTGTTCGCAACGTGTTCGAGACACTCGAGATCCCAGATCTGTCGTGCCACATTCTTGACGTCAGACCCGTTGTACGTAGGCCTCAACCAGTGGCAGTTCGGGACCGGCCCTTACCGGTTACTACGAACTCATACATTGTAACCTTGGCCTCTGGTGCGGTTCGCGACACAGTTGTTTCTAGAAAGCGAGCACGGCGTACACTAAGGCAGAGGGAGGTTTGTGATAGCGTTTCGGATCGGAACGTGTACGTGAACGAGTTTCTCCCTAGGGAGAAGTATGATTTGCTGCAACAGGCTAAGCGTGTTGTCAAGGAGAAGTCTTATAAATATATCTGGGTGAGGGATGGCTGCATCCGGGTTAGACACTCGGATGGAAAGCCTGTTATTCGGGTCGATTCGACCGCCGATCTCGATAAGCTCGTTTGACGTGCACGTTCCGATCGGTTATCGCCTGACCAATCTTTGTCCACCGTCGCTCATTGTAAGTCTGTCTCGTCTACTCAATTTCGCTTAGCTCAGTTTAACGCTAATTCCCTTCGGGGACACATCGATTTAATTAGAATGCGTTTTGCTGCTAAATTATTTCATGTCATTTCGGTGTCTGAAACATGGCTGCATTCTAATGTTTCTGATGCACTAGTGGCTTTAGACGGTTATTTTATAATACGTAATGATCGAGTGAGTAGACGAGGTGGAGGAGTTGCCTGCTTTGTTCATGAATCTTTGAAGGTCAAAGTTATTGCTACTTCCTCGGGAGTTGATATCAACTCACCAGAATATCTCATCATTGAAATCTGCTTACCTAATAACGAATCTGTATTATTCGCGTCAGTTTACAGAAGACCTAAGGGTCTCCTCTTACATGAATTCGTTGAAACACTCACTAGTGTTTCACATCTGTATAAAAATATAATCATTAGCGGTGACTTTAACTGTGACCTTCTTTCGAATAATTTTGAGGCTAATTATCTACGTGAACTTATGTCAGGCATATCAATGCACATTGTACACTCCGATGCTACGCATCACACAGCTACTTTCCGACTCATGGCTGGATATTGTTGCGGTGGACGATAGTGAAAAGGTCCTGATGTTTGCTAAATCTGAGTGCCCGTTTGTAGCTGGTCACGATCTCATTGAATTGTTGCTGTCACTTAGCGCGAACTTGGTGACTGAGCGTAACATCTTAAGGCGTTGTTATAGAGCTATTGAGGCGATGCGTTTCGTGAACACCTTCAGTCTATCATTGAGAGTACGGATTTCCTTGCGTGTATTCGGGCAATCACTGAGGGTGGTTGTGTCGGACCTGGTGACTGGACTGGCGTTGCTGGAGTTGACGGACTTTGTACGGTGCTGTCCGATGCCTTACTTAGAACGCTCGATGTGTTTGGCCCCCGAGCGTGAATTTGTTGTTAGAAAGCCTCCTGTGCGGTGGGCTGACAGTTGAGCTTAAAACCGGCTTCGCACTCGTGACCAGCTGTATAGGCAGGCTAAGCGTGCTAACAGTTTGCTTGGCTATGCTACCTATAGACTTTTTCGTAACCGGCTTAATATCGATATAAGGCGTGCCAAGAGCGAGTTTCAATTCAATACTCTTAAAAATATCACAGATCCTGCTAAACTATGGAGAGAACTAGCTCGTTTGGGTCTTGTTAAATCATCTTTGGTTTCTCCTTTACGTTTTTTTCCACCTGATCTGTTAAACTCATTTTATGTTTCTGTTCTAACGCTCAGTTGCCTTGCTCATACGCTGACTTCATTTCTGCTATGGCACTGGTTACTCGTCCATCTCAGTGTCCAGAATTTGTTTTCTCCGCCATTACGCCTTGTATGATTTTTAAGCTCATTTCTGTGGGACCACTTCATTCGTATGCGTCTGGTTCGGATGGAATTCCGCTCTATATTTTACGTATCGCTTGGCCTATGATTTCATCGTATCTAACTTTCCTATTCAACCGCTCAT
>JASTWR010002281.1:0-22979 GCA_030770355.1 Harpagoxenus sublaevis
TTTTGCTATTTACTTCTTTAACGATATTTGTACATTAAGTCGGCCTAATGAAAGATCTTGTACAACTTTAGGATCTACACAAATATCCTTCAATAGTGAAATTAAGTGATCTGCGATATCAAAAGCGATATTGTGTTCCGCAAAAAAATGCTGCCTAATTTAATTTCGGCTCGTTTGACTTTATCTTTATGTGATAATTCTGGTATTTCATCGTTATTATTAATTTCTTTAAGATTTATATTTTCAATATGTTTAACCGTCTGTGAATGTTGAACCAATCTGTTTTACAACATCTGATGGTCTTATTGCATGCAGTACAAATTGCTTTATTTTCTTGGTGGTAAGGAGCCAACCACCCTTTAAAAGCATTCTCATCTAGCCATGAAGATTGAATTCTTTTCGTTTCTTAATTGCTCCTTTTCCATTTAAATCGCGATCCATATTGAATTAAATAATCTATACCTTACCTTAACCTAGCCTATCCTTACGTCGCGTCGAGCCCGCCAAGGCGCCCATTTCTTCTACACTGGCAGTTAGCCGTTACTGCATTCGGCGCCTCATCCCACCCGTCACCGTCGCGCATGCGCGAAAAACCCGGCCCGTCTAACAACACACTGCGAGGTACTTTTGTTGCTGGATTTTAAGGCTTACCTTTGCAGATGAGTAGTGTTGGCTCGGAAACGCTGCGCAACACAATGTCCGACGAAGACTAATAATTATATTTGCCAGCAAGCCGTACACAATTAATGTACTCCAACGTCTTCACGTACGGTATCTGCAATAAGTAGAAAAATATATATGAATATTATTTTTTTATAACGTTACATATATATTTGATATATTTTTAATCACATTTTTGTACTTATGTATATAAAGACTGAAGTAGGTTATGGTTCACGGCGAATACTGCAAACATAATTAATTCTCTCTCGGATCCCGCGTGTTGGGGCTCGTGCATTCCGCAGCGCGGTAGGGCGTGCACACAGTGCGATTCCGCCGCGACCAGACCTGAACAGATCGACCGCGTGCACACGAGCGGTTTCGACCGCGCGGGCCAGCCGCGCGGGACAAGCCGCTCTCATGTGCACGGTCATGTCGCGGCGGAAACCGCTGCTGTGTGCACGGCCTACCGCGCCTGGCGCGCTGCGGAATGCCCGAGCCCTAACACGTGGGATCCGAGAGAGAATAAATTATTATTTTTGCAGTATTCGCCCGTGAACCATAACCTACTTCAGTCATCGGTATTTATTTAGAATACCTACTGGCACTTCAAATATCGATGAAATTAGGCTTAATCGATTCGTTTTTTGCATAAAACAAAAGAATCTGGCAGAAAAATGCGGCGGTCTGCCCTACGAAGCGAGACATTTAGCGTTAAAGTTAACGACTCTCAGGTTATGAAACCTGTCATACCGACGAGATGTAGCGACTGTGGTAGCGACATGAAACATGCCCCGCGGCCACATTGCGCATGCTCTGTCAGCTCTGTGGCCACATGCGCATGCTCCGTGTCCGCACCCGCATGCAAAAGTGCGCGAATTTGAAACGTATGCATACTTATAATGCATAAATATAAATATGTACTTTTTATATACGAACTATTCTCTGTTTTAACAAATTATTTGTTAAAAAATTTGTTAAAGCAGAGAATAGTTGGTATATGGAAAGTACATATTTATATGTACAATGAATAGTTGGTATATAAATATGTACTTTTCATATACCAACTATTCTCTGCTTTAACAAATTATTTAACAAATAATTTGTTAAAGCAGAGAATAGTTCGTATATAAAAGTACATATTTATATTTATGCGTTTATAAGTATGCATACGTTTCAAATTCGCGCACTTTTGCATGCGCGTGCGGACATGGAGCATGCGCATGTGGCCACAGAGCTGACAGAGGCTGCGTTCGGGGAGCGCGCTTTTAGCGCTTTTACATCATTCTATCCTTGTTTTACGTGTAATGAATAATAAAGATAGAATGATACAATAGCGCTGAAAGCGTGCTCCGCGAATGCAGCCAGAGCATGCGCATGTGGCCGCGGGGCATGTTCATGTCGCTACCACAGTCGCTACATCTCGTCGGTATGACAGGTTTTATAACCTGAGAGTCGTCAACTTTAACGCTAAATATCTCGCTTCGTAGGGCAGACCGCCGCATTTTTCTGCCAGATTCTTTCGTTTTATGCAAAAACAAATCGATTAAACCTAATTTCATCGATATTTGAGGTGCAGTAGGTATTCTAAATAAATATACCCAGTCATCTTCATATATACAATAATTGCAGTAAGAAAAATGTGATTACAAATACATACACGAGTATTACTTAATTGTCTTTATGGTAATTTTTTCAGTTTACACCCCTCACCTCCGATTTTGATGAACTTAGGCTTAATCGACGCGTTTTTGCTCAAAACGACCGAATCTGGCAGAAAAAAGTGTCGCTCTGCCCCGCAAAGCGAGATATTAAACGTTAAAGTTGACGACTCTCAGGTTATGATTCCTGTCATACCGACGAGATGTAGCGACTGGTAGCGACATGAACGCCACTGTGAAGTTGGCACCTCATTTTCAAAAATCGGACATTTTATTAAGAGTTCCATTTGCACCCACAATAGTTCTACAGTTCCTGATAGATTTCAGAAATAGTTCCGTCGATCTAGATAAAAATATAACGATTGAAAAAAATGAGGTGCTAACTTCCCGTGGCACCTCAAGTTTCAAAAATATTGATTTTTATCACGGAATTCTATAGTTCTCGAAGAGTTCTATAGTTCCTGATAAGTTTTAGCAATAGTTCTGGTCTTTAAGTATTTTTAAATAAATTTTTTATCTGACCGCTGGCACCTCAAGTTTCAAAAAAATTGATTTTTATCATGGAATTTTATACTTCTCGAAGAGTTCTACAGTTCCTGATAGATTTTAGCAACAGTTCCGGCCTCTAAATATTTTTTTAACAATTTTTTACTGTGACCGCCTGCACCGCACACAAGAGTAAAGTCATGAATCGCAGGCAGTTCCGATCGACTTTTTGACACTTCTCGATAGTTCCAACAGTTTTTATAGGTTTTAGCAACAGTTCCGACCTCTAAATATTTTTTTAACAATTTTTTACGGTGACCGCCTGCACCGCACACAAGAGTAAAGTCATGAATCGCAGGCAGTTCCGATCGACTTTTTGACACTTCTCGATAGTTCTCGCATAGTTCCAACAGTTTTTATAGGTTTTAGCAACAGTTCCGACCTCTAGATATTTTTTTAACAATTTTTTACTGTGACCGGCTGCACCGCACACAAGAGTAAAGTCATGAATTGCAGGCAGTTCCGATCGACTTTTTGACACTTCTCGATAGTTCTCGCATAGTTCCAACAGTTTTTATAGGTTTTAGCAACAGTTCCGAACTCTAAATATTTTTTTAACAATTTTTTAATGTGACCGCCTGCACCGCACACAAGAGTAAAGTCATGAATTGCAGGCAGTTCCGATCGACTTTTTGACAGTTCTCGATAGTTCTCGCATAGTTCCAACAGTTTTTATAGGTTTTAGCAACAGTTCCGAACACTAAATATTTTTTTAACAATTGCTTCCTCATAGAGGAAGCTTTGTGATAGTAAAAAAAAATTTTTCGAGATTTTAAAAGAAATAGGTTCAGAATGTTCCAAAATGTCGAGAAATCGTATTAGTAAAAAATGTCCGGAAGTATGTATGTATGTGTGTGTGTGTGTGTATGTGTGTACGGATTTTTGTACAAGCATCTACTTCTACAATTTTTTAGATACCGGGTTGAAATTTTGCACACAATTAGAGTATCATAGAAAGTATGTCCTCCTAAAATTTTATTGGAATCGGTCGACCGGTATAGATTTTAGGGAAATTTTTTTTTCTTAAAGTGTGTTTTACGCTATAGTCGTCTCAATATTTGAGATAGCTTGTTATTTCTAATTCTATTATATTTTTTTGTTTTTTCTACTTCTATTTCATATATAATTAATTAAGAGAACTATAGAATTCCGTGATAAAAATCAATATTTTTGAAACTTGAGGTGCCACGGGAAGTTAGCACCTCATTTTTTTCAATCGTTATATTTTTATCTAGATCGACGGAACTATTTCTGAAATCTATCAGGAACTGTAGAACTATTGTGGGTGCAAATGGAACTCTTAATAAAATGTCCGATTTTTGAAAATGAGGTGCCAACTTCACAGTGGCGACATGAACATGCCTCGCGGGGGCGTATGCGCATGCTCGTGGCCACATGCGCATGCTCAGTGGCCGCACGCGTATGCAAAAGTGCGCGAATTTTAAACGCATGTATATTATACTGTATTACTTGAATTTTAATGATACATGAATATAAGTACGTATTAAATCTTCGCCTTACTAAAGAGATGAGTCTATAATATACTAAAAATAGATACAGAAAAGATTAGCAAGACCCCTACGCAAGGTAGGGTGTTGCCCCTCTCTCCACAATTACCCTCCTTGCCAACGCCTGTTTCACGACAGTTTTTTGTACCAAAGTAAGTCTTGTTTTCGTAATAGATGTTGCTTTTGCAATAGAAAAGTGTTATATCAAAGTCGGGGGGCTCCGCCTTCTACCCCCGCCGGGGGGCTTCGCCCCCCTGGACCCCCATTGGAGCTTCGCCTAGACCTCGCTTTACAACAACATGTAGTACGTGTAAGCGAAACTCCCAATGGGTGGTCCAGGGGGGCGAAGCCCCCCGGCGGGGGTAAGGGGGCGGAGCCCCCCGAAGGGGGTCCAGGGGGGCGAAGCCCCCCGGCGGGGGTAGGGGGCGGAGCCCCCCCTACTTTGATATAACACTTTTCTATTGCAAAAGCAACATCTATTACGAAAACAAGACTTACTTTGGTACAAAAAACTGTCGTGAAACAGGCGTTGGCAAAGAGGGTAATTGTGGAGAGAGGGGCAACACCCTACCTTGCGTAGGGGTCTTGCTAATCTTTTCTGTATCTATTTTTAGTATATTATAGACTCATCTCTTTAGTAAGGCGAAGATTTAATACATACTTATATTCATTTATCATTAAAATTTAAGTATCGCGCACTTTTGCATGCGCGTGCGGTCACTGAGCATGCGCATGTGGCCACAGAGCTAACAGAGCTTGCGCAAGTGGCCGCGGGGCATGGTTAATAGTCGCTACATCGCGTCGGTATGACAGGTTTCATAACCTGATAGTCGTCAACTTTAACTTTTAATATCTCGCTTCGCGGGGCAGAGCGACACTTTTTTCTGCCAGATTCGGTCGTTTTGAGCAAAAACGCGTCGATTAAGCCTAAGTTCATCAAAATCGGAGGTGAGGGGTGTAAACTGAAGAATTACCGTCTTTATAATACGTTATACATATTATCACTGAGAAATGTTAGAAATCAATTGGATTACCTTTGATGAATAAAACGGCTCGAACACGCTGCACAATGCGGAATCCGACGAGCACCGACCCAGAGGTGCGATTCTGTAACTTGTTATGCGGATAACGATGTCGTTATGTTGTCGTTGCGCAGCTTTTTTCCCGCATTATACCTGCGCAACGACAATCGTTATGTGCATAACGAGTTACAGAATCGCACCTCAGGGGCCAAATTCTGTACACGATACCGACAACTATCGGTGTCGTTGCGCAGGTTTTTCATATTGTATAAAAGCTGCGCAACGACACCGATAGTTGTCGGTATCGTGTACAGAATTTGGCCCCAGCCCCGGGATTCTGTAACTCCTTAGCGACAGTTGTCGGATCGTTGCGCAGCTTTTTTACCATATATAATACCTGCGCAACGATACCGAAACTGTCGTTAAGGAGTTACAGAATCCCGGGGCAGGGCCCGTATTCTGTTCCTGCTACCGACAACTATCGATGTCGGTAAGCGTCGTTGCGCAGGTTTTCCATATCGTATAAAAGCTGCGCCGACACTGTTAGCGACACCAATAGTTGTCGGTAGCAGGAACGGAATACGGGCCCAGCCCCGGGATTCTGTAACTCCTTAGCGACAGTTGTCGGATTGTTGCGCAGCTTTTTTACCATATATAATACCTGCGCAACGATACCGAAACTGTCGTTAAGGAGTTACAGAATCCCGGGGCAGGGGCCAAATTCTATACACGATACCGACAACTATCGGTGTCGTTGCGCAGCTTTTATACTATATGAAAAACCTGCGCAACGACACTGATGGTTGTCGGTATCGTGTACAGAATTTGGCCCCAGGTAGCAAAATGATACGCCAAAGATAGCTCCGGGAACTTAGCCGGTCAACTTCGACTTTATTAACTTTTTTTTTTTAATCGTTTGTTGGTCGTTTGTTGGTGATTGTTGGCCTAATTACAACGTTTGTTGGTTCTTAATTTTTTTTTTAATTAAAAAAGAAAAATTAGCGTTAAGTTAGCCGGAAAAATCTCATTTTTAATTAAAAAACGGCCTAATTGATGCGTAATCGTCTGCTGATGATTGTTGGTCTAAATTTAGCGTTTGTTGGTTCATATTTTCTTCTTAAATTGAAAAAAACAAAAATTAGCGTGAACTTAGCCGGAAAAATCTTATTTTTAATTAAAATACGGTCTAATCAATGCGTAATCGTTCGCTGATGATTGTTGGTCTAATTTTATCGTTTGTTGGTTTATTATTAGTCTTAAAAACGAAAAATTATCTCACATTAAAGCCGCATCTGCAGTAATCAAAGATTGGTTTATTTGCTTACGACTTAAGGTTTATTTCTATAAATGTAAGGCTAACATCTATAAAACTGGCTATGAATACGGGCCTTAACATCGGCAGGAAATCGCGAAAAGAAGATCAAGAAACAATGGCCTAGTTTACACCGACTGTTTGATACGCGTATCAAGCTATCAAGTACTATATTCGTATCAAATCCGTATCAATTCTCAGTTTACACCGGTATAATCCGAGATTTGATACGGATTTGATACGGATATAGTACTTGATACCCGTACCAAACGGTCCGGTGTATTACTCATGTATACGGACTACCCGGTTGTGGAAAAACTATGTTGGCGCAAGCAGTTGCTAGACATACTATACTGGTACAAATTGAAATATACTGTTTAAAAAAATCTCACAATATATCTAAACTAATCGCATGGAAGAATAATAACAAACAGATTTTGTGTTTTAAATTCTATTATTTTCTATTTTTTCCAGCTGCCTCCATTTGTGTAATAGGCTCTGAATTTGTGTAAAAGTATTTGAGCGAAGGACTACAAATGACGAGACATGTTTAGTTTTGCTAAAGAAAACTGACCAGTCATAATATTTATTGATAAAATAAATGCTATTGCTACAAAAAGATTTGACACTCAAGCTGTAGCAGATCAAGAAGTGTAACGTATTCTCCTGGAATTACTCAAATCAAATGGATGGTTTTGATCAGACAACTAATGTTAAAGTCATTATGGCAACAAATAGGTGAGCTGGTAACTCTTGTTTAATATCCTTGGATCGAATCTTTAAGCATATTTTTATGGATATTAAGATTGTACTTCTGTTTTATTATTTCAGTATATTCTTCCAGAATGGACATATTGAATCCCGTATAGCTTCGTCCTGGTAGACTGGATCGCAAGATTAAACTTCCGCTATCCGATCGTCGACAAGAAAACGTTTGATTTTTTCTAAGATTATGCAAAGATAAATTTGATCGAAGAAGTGGATCTTGAGGATCGTGGCTGGGTTCGGGGAGCGCGCTTTTAGCGCTATGAGCGTGCTCTGTAAGTAACAGAGATAGAATGACGTTATCATCGCTAATAGCGTCTCCCCGAACGCACCTTATGTAGCACAGCCAGATAGAATTTTTGCTGCTGATATTAATGCTATCTATCAAGAGACAGGAAAGTTCTTCCTTCAGCCGCACAAAGTATTTGGATTTTCATGTTCTTTCTTCAGTCGTAGAAAGTATGTCTAAAAAATAAAATATATAGTTTTACAGTTTTTAATTAATAAAACTAAAATGTAATTTAAACGTAATCTTGAATTTTAAAAAAAATTAAAATATTTTTATTAAAAAGATTTAATTTGAATGCTACATTTACTCAAAACTCTTGCATTATTCATATCTGGGCATTGGATCAATATTTTTTTTAAATTAACAATTGAGATAAGCAAAATATTAATTGTATCTTTTTGTAACATTTTATTTCAATTCTCGTGCCCACTGAATAAAAGAAACAGTACAACAATTACAACTCGCGACAGAATCAAAATAATCTGGCACTGATTGATGAAATCTGCAATTTTATTGAATTTTATTTAATGAAATTTTAGATTTCTCCAATCACAGCGCAGTATTATTTTAATCTGGATCGTTTTGATTCTGTCGCGTAAGCAGCCCCCCTGTATAACATGATATATTTAACAATATTTTAATTCTGTTTTATAATTTCCAGTTGATCTTGCGATACGATCGAGGGATCATTTATGCCTTTTATATTCATATTGACTGGCATCTTTATATTTTTTGATTTTCACGTTTATCCATCAGCCGCACAAAGTATTTTAATATTCTTTCTTCAGTTGCAGAAAGTATGTATAAAAAAATAATATATATAGTTTTACATTTTTTAATTAATAAAACTAAAATGTATGCATACATTTAAACGTTTACTTTTATTTTTGACAAATATTGAAAATCTTTTTATTATTTATGATATTTGGATTATTTTAATGTGTGCGTGTGTGCATACTTCTTTTCTATTACTTAGAACTAATATAAACATGCTAATTGCACCTAGGAATATTTTTTGATATATATTCTTTTATAATTTATGTTACAGGTTGCACCCGTTTTACAAAATCTTACTAAGACTTAAAAGAACACCAATTCACGTAGATCATCGAGCTCTATGACATATTGTAGAGTTGGTCTATTTAGACCTTTAAAGGAGAATAACACCAATTGAATACTAATATATTTAGTTTTATATAAAATAAACTCTTCTATTGTATAGTGAATCGCACTGAGTCCTTCAGTAGAGTTTATAGAATCTTGAAATTGTCTCAGATCATTAATGTTTTCGTAAATACACTGCAAGATGCGGATTTGATGGACATTTCATTTACATCAATATCTAACATAAGTAATCAAATAATATATTGCTTTATATAGTTATTTACACGTACACAGTATGAAATAAATGATAAGATAATAGAAATATAAATATGATATAATAATAGAAAAAGGACCGTTTAATATGTATATATATATATATAATTTATATATAATATTTATATTATTTATATATATTTATCAATCATCACATTTATACAACAAAGAATTATGTAAAATTCGATAATTTATTATAATAAAGCTTATTGCAATTTTGTACGTTGCAATAAATAAATTTAGATGTTATTCTAGCATTCTTTTAACATCAAATTTTTGTAGCAAACTTAGTACACTTATAATTAGCTGGTTTTTTATATATTTCCAATTAATATTTGTATAATGGAAAAAAATAATTAAACATACATTTAAAGTCCTAATTAATATTTAATATTGCAGATAATGAAATTAGATATGTATAATTAAAATGCAAATTGATAATGCATTACACATATATCAGATATATTCAAGAAAATTTAAACAAATTCAACTATAATTAGTTAAGATGTAATGTTTCGTAACTTTTGACCATGTTACATCTAGAATTATTGAGAAAATATAAGAATATTAAGTAATGCATTATTATTTGTGCACATTGTTTAAAACAGTTTTATATAGGGATAGAAAAGTGTTTCCTGCATATATAAATACAGAATAATATTTATTGTCAATTCTATGCGTCTCTGACAGCGATATAAACCAATCTTTGATTACTGCAGATGCGGCTTAAAGGTGAGATAATTTTTCGTTTTTAAGACTAATAATAAACCAACAAACGACAAAATTAGACCAACAATCATCAGCAAACGATTACGCATCGATTAGACCGTATTTTAATTAAAAATGAGATTTTTCCGGCTAAGTTCACGCTAATTTTTGTTTTTTTAAATTTAAGAAGAAAATATGAACCAACAAACGCTAAAATTAGACCAACAATCATCAGCAGACGATTACGCATCGATTAGGCCGTTTTTTAATTAAAAATGAGATTTTTCCGGCTAACTTAACGCTAATTTTTCTTTTTTAATTTAAAAAAAAATTAAGAACCAACAAACGTTGTAATTAGGCCAACAAACGACCAACAAACAATTAAAAAAAAAAAAGTTAATAAAGTCGAAGTTGACCGGCTAAGTTCCCGGAGCTGCCAAAGATATCGAAAAGCTAACCAAAAAAGGACTGGGATGACTTTTTAGTTGGCTAAAAAGATCCCTCTGTGACGGCAAATAGTGTTCCTTGGGTGCGTTCCACTTAACGCTCACAACGCTCGTGAGCATCGTTCTTCCTTGTTCAACAATTGACAAACAACAAGGATGAAATGATCTACGAGTGTTGCGAGCGTTTAAGTGGAACGCACCCCTTATGTCCGCTTGGCTGGCGCGCCATCGATGTCCGTACGCTAACTGTAGCTCAATGAAGTTAGCGGGACAACTTCGATTTTTGATATTTTTTTTTACTAATCGATTGTTATTCGTTTGTTATTGATTGTTAGAGTAATTAGAACGTTTGTTAGATAATAGTTTTTACGTAATCACGAAAACAATTCTTAGTGTTAAGTTAGCTGGTAAATATAGAATTCTTTACAATTTTCGGTTCAAACCGGGGTCAATCGATGCGGAATCGTTTGTTAGTTCCGAATATACTAATTAAAACGTTTGTTAGATCACGGTTTCGCTTAAAAACGCAAAAAACTGTATATCGTTTAGCTGTCGGAGAGTGGGGGTTAAACGTAGAATATGTGGTGGTTTTGGAACGCATTTGTCCGATACGTATAAATAAAAGTTTATCAAAACGAAACGTGTGCTACGTGCTATTTAAAGTATTATCCATTTATCTTATCAGCTTTACTTGTCGGCTACATTTCACGTGCAAAAATATAGGTAAGTGTAAAAAGCAAATTTCATTCTGAACTTACAATTAGTAAAAAGTATTCTTGCAATAAAAAAGATAGATTACAAAAGTAGAGGTAACCTAAAGTTGCATTTGAACAATTACATCAAATTATAGATTTATGAAATATAGAAATAAACTTATATTGTATGTACAAGTAGATGTAAGTAATTTTGTTATCGTACGGAAATTCGCAGTTCAAACTAACTATAAAATTGTTTGCAGATGCTTGCTGTCATTGTGAATACAGATCAAAGAGGTAGGAAAGCAGTGGAATACCTCATGCATTTCCAAGTAAGTTAGAAAAGCTTTAGCGAAGCTACTTAATCTTGTACAAATCATATTAAAGTACACATTAAGGAAATATAAATATATTTTATCATTATGTAAGGGTTGGAATCTGTCTTGGGACCGTTGCGTAACAGAGGAATATGTGCTCAAAGATACAGAAGAGAATCGTCAACTTCAACGAGATCTAGCACAAAAAGCGCAGCTTCAGCTGTACGTATTCCTGAAACTCTAATATTATACAAATTTTATGATTTATTACGAATTGGTATACTATTTTTTTCTCATGAAACAGGGGTGCTTATTTATATCGCCGCAAACGCAAGAAGAGAAGCCATAAGATGTCAAAGCTCTTAACCGAAACAGAGCATCAAGAACCTCGGCGTAGAGCGAGAAGCGGTAGCTGTCGAGCTGTATCAGCTATACGACCGGATCTTCCGAAGATGGCAGTTCAGGTCAACACGCTGCTTATGATACAAAAGTAAGTTTTATTTTCAAGTTAGGGCCATGGCACACAAAAAATATTAAGCAGTAAAACTTGAACAGTAAGCGAATCAGCCAATCACAGTCAAGACCTCAAGGCATAAACGTAAGCGCTAGCGAATCTATACTGTTGATTTCCTTACTGCTTAGGTCTTACTGCTTAAGTTTTTGTGTGTGCAACGGCCCTTACAAATTTGATTTTGGACGTTCCACAACTTTTATAATCTAATAATAGAACAAGACGGTAGCAATAACTTGAAAAATATGTGTAACGCTGATTGACTATCGTGTTGTGAGGGCGTAATTTTCTTAACGTTGCCGCGCTATGAAAGGTTTAAACTCCATATGATATTGCAGATCAAGGATTGCGAAATTAACAAAAGTTTATAAGAATTATATATGTAATTTATAGGACGTAAACACAGAAGAGGATACAGAGAGTAGTTCTGATTACATGGGTGAAACGAGTGACGATGAACACATCGGTGGTGATAGCCAATCTGAAGCCAGTAGGAAACCAGGCGATGATCTTGACATAGATAGCACATTAAAACGGATTCTAGAGCAGGATTATGACCTAATAAGTAATAAAAATAAGGTAAGCTAGTAATTAATTTTTTATTTAATAGATATTACAGATATAAGCTACATATAATGAGATTGTGATTTATTTTAAAAACTAATCTTTCCCTGAAAACAAATATGCAAATATATTACTGATATTTATTTTAGCTTGTATTTCCGGCGCAACCTACTGTGATAAATATTCTAGAATCTTTGGCACAGCATTTCACTACGACGCAGTTTACGAATATCCCAGAGAAACCTCAACGGAATAAAGTGAATAATACAATAGAGAAAACAGTAAACGAAGTAAATATATACAGAGAAGTCGCGGACGGCTTGCGTATATATTTCGATTTAGCATATTACCTCATCTCATATTATACATGTAAGAAAAAAAGCAATATTTACGTCAACTGTCAAAACAATAAGCTATTGTTTTGTTTCAAGTATTTAATAAATATAGTGGAATTAGTGGAAATGGCGGAATTACCAAACGATGATATGGGCAACAGTAGCGAAAGGAAATTGTTATCAATTTCCTTCATCCCCATGGAGCGGAATGAGCGTACCGCGGACTTTGCTCAACCAATCACATGTCATTATTTCAAGAGGGTTAAAATCACGTTAATATTTATTTAATGAATTTTAACATTTTTAGTCAATATTTCCAATATAAAACGCATTTAAATCAATATTTATGTACATAATAATATAAATGAGCGATAGAAATAATAATTAAAAGTCATTTTAGTGACGTGCTGTTCGTTCCGCGGTACGCTCATTCCGCTCCATGGGGATGAAGGAAATTGATAACAATTGATACGCAAAAAAAATATACATATGTATATACAGAGATAAATACAGAGATAAATTATTAATTATTACAAGTTATTACTCATCGTTGAGGGATAAAAAAGCATTGATAACTTAATAATAATTGAGAGGAAATATAAGGTATATAATATATATATATATATATATAGGTACAATATGAAATATAATATATTAAAAATATTGTATGAATATTGTGATCTTATGTGATAACTTAAATGTATTGGCAGCTGCAAGAAGAAATAATTGTGATGAATTCCAAAATTGCATTATTATGCATCTGCAAGTATTGGAAGAAATGGAGACAATCCCCAGTATATCAAAGAGCGATTCGAAAGAAGTTGCTCAAATTATATATAATATATAAAAAAATGGTACAACGTGAGAATGCAGTGAAAGAGAAGCAGAAAAGAAAATTTTGGGTTCGTCCTATTTTCACGCCCGAAAGAAGATTTTGTCAGGGTGCAAGTGACAATTTAATCCCTGAAATGTTGGCCTCCAATGACCCAAAGTATTGTAATTACTTGCGGTTGACACCGGTGCTATTCGAGAAATTGTTTGAGATTGTTGGACCCAAAATTCAGAAGCAGTGTGCAGTCCGAGACCCAATCGCATCACAAACACGATTGGAACTTACCTTACGATATTTAGCCAGTGGTGACAGTATGGCATCCATATCGTATGCGTTCCGTGTAGGATACAATACTGTATCAAAAATAATTTCCGAAACATGCCAGTGTATTTGGGACGAATTGAAAGAAAAAGTTTTCCTCAAACCAACGGCAGAAAATTGGCGTAAGGTAGCCAAAGAATTTGAGGACCTGTGGAATTATCCGAACTGTATTGGAGCAATAGATGGCAAACACGTAGAAGTTGTTGTAAATATGATGTTATTTCTACATTATAAAATCTAAAAAAAAAAAGAAATGTTTATTACGCGATAACTTTAAATAAGTTTAATTATTATATGTATATATTATGCAATTATTAAATATAAATTTCAATTAATTAGTTTATATTAAATTGCAGGCTCCACCAAATAGTGGATCAACCTACTATAATTATAAAGGAAGACATAGCATAAATTTAATGGCGATTAGCGACGCAAAAGGTTGTTTTTTGATGCTGGATATTGCTGAAGGTCGACAAAGCGATGGAGGTGTATTTCGAAGGAGCGAAATTGGTATGCGATTTGAAAATAAAACTATGAATCTACCTGAACCAACCCAAGTGGAAGAGAATGGGCCGGAGCTTCCATACGTATTGGTGGCAGATGAGGCATTTGCTTTAACATCGTATATGATGCGACCTTTTCCTCGAAGCAAGCATCTTGACATAAGGAAAAAAGTATTTAATTATCGTCTAAGTAGACCGAGGCGAGAAGTCGAAAGCGCCTTTGGATTGGTTACAGCTCGGTGGAGAATATACCGGAAACCGATTAACACCTCTTTAGCCACAGCGGTAAAAATTGTGCAAGCTACAACAGCTTTGCATAATTTTATTATTCAATATGAAGCGACACTACCTCCAGCAGAAAGAATCTACTCATCTAACAGGGCAGAAGATAGCTTGATTGACGCAGGTGCATTAACAGAAATGGATACATCACTCGACAATACAAATTCACATCATAGTAAATATGCTGCACAAGTGCGAAACCATTATGCAGATTTTTTTATGAACACTGGTGCAGTCGAATGGCAGTGGGATAAGGCCTTGAACAATGACTTTTAAATATTATACTTACATTATATTTTCTTGATGGTCGCTTTGGTACCCCTTAGAGAATTCGTTTAGGTGTTTGTTGGCGATACTGGCGATACAGCGACAGTCTCGTTGGCAAAGAATCTACGTTCTTGTTCTTTATTTTCTTTTTTTGTCTATTTTGTACTTTTATTACTTTGTATTTAATAACTGAACAAAGAAATAAATCCATCGTTTTGCAAAACAATCAACTTGTTTTTTATTTTAACATATTAAGCATGCAAATAAATACATCGTTTTACAAAACATTTAACTTGTTTTACAATTAACATCATTAATCATTACCCAATTAACATCATTAATCATTACCTAATTCGTCTTCAACTTCCATTACCCTGCTGAGAAACTCTATCTGTAACTTTGCTCCCTGTTTGTAAGGGAGACGACGGAGCCCATCAGCCAAGGTGAGCGCAAAGTTATATGTCGGATCATTTTGTACTACTGGCTCGGCCATTGCCGCAATAAAGGCCTCGTCTAAACTGCCTACATCTTTAATTGATGATTTTCTTTCTAAGAGGACATAAAAAACTTATTGAAATATTCGAAAGAAATAAAAATTGTAAGGCAAATAAAATGTATATTACTTTACACGATTTTTATAATTTACACTATATATATTGATTTATACCCTTATACTTTACATGAAACAAAGTTGTAATAAACATTTAAAAGACAATTATATATATATATATATATATATATATATATATATATTATTTGTCTTAATGTGTCACGTCTTAAATATATATATGTATATATGTATATATATATATATATATATATATATATATATATACATACAATAGTATATAATTACATACTTTTCGATGAAGGTAAATTAAAGCTGTCATTCAAGCTGTCATTCAAGCTTGACGTAGAACATTCCCCTGCATTCGCAGGCGCCATCGGTGCAGTGTATCGATTCCTCGATATATTGAGATCTGTTGTGGATGGTATCGGTGATAACGGTGGTGGTATCGATGACCTCGATGACGATGATGCAGGTATCGACGAATTTCTGGGCAGAGTACTTACTGTTCTAATAAAATAAAGAAATAAAATAAAAGTTAAAAAATTAGTTTATAACATATCTGAATAATATATAACTATAGATATACCTTTCAATGTTAAAGAATTGCTAGAGAGATTGTTATAAAAACTTATTTAAAAAAAAGTACATTAATACATTTTCAATTCTTATTTTTAAAAGAGTGATACATACTGTCTTGGTTCCATATAATCGCTTAAGAAACTCATGGCCTCATAAAAGCGGAAAGTACTCTTTCGTGTTGCAGAAGCTGCCGACCCACTTGGGATATATTCTTTGGTTTTTTTCCTGTCTTTCGCATAACAGTCTTTTAAATACTTCCATCTTTTTTTGACCGCGGCGACGTCCATGATTCCTTTGTGATATTAAAGATAATATTATTACAGAAAAGATTATATTTTTTGGCACATACATATATATATAATACGTAAAAATAAAACACCCATCAAATAATTGGTTTTTGTATAAATGTTAATTGTAAAGAATATAATAATACAATTATATAAACCTATCATATTGCAGACCTCTTGCCACAGAGCATTTTTTTTTAATAATGTCCGCTCGGCAACCGGTAACCGGTGATCATACAAAGCGGGTTTTTGGGCAACACATGCTATTAGAAGTTCGTCAATCGTCGTTCGTCCGTTGGTCCGTCATTTCATCCGCATCCTGTTCCGACACGGGAGGATCGATATCATCTATACTAGATTTATTTCCTGAAAAATATACACGCGTTATATAAACTTATTTACTTAATAACTGCAAATAGATCCGACCATAATGCGGAAGAAAGAGAGAGATCCGATAAACAGAGAGATAAGCTTCTTCAATGAAATTATATAGAACACTATTATAAGGGCCAGTTTTTCAATAGTCGTTTAAACTGAATTAAGTTTAGCTAAACTCACTTTTGATCTTTTTCTAAAAGGGATAGTTATAAGAAAGAGAAAAAGAGTGAGTTAAGCTAAGATTAAAGTTAAGCGACTATTGAAAAACTGGCCCAAAAGTGTACTAAAGTAGGGACAAAGCAGCAGAGTTTCCTAAATTTGCTCCATAATTACAGTAGTAATTATACTTGTAGTAATAATACTTAAAAATCAATAATTATAGGTAAAGGGGCACAGAGCCGTAACAAGGTGTAAATATCTTAAATTTTAATTAGGTCAAAGTGTGACAATTTTAAACGTTTTGGTCCTACATCATCAGGCCATCCTCAGTACATAAAAAGATTAATATCAGAGATTCGCAAAACGCATAATATTGTATTATGCGTTTTGCGACTCTCTGATATTAATCTTTTTACGTACTTTTTATGAAACGTTTATATAAAATTGTCATACTTTAACCTAATTAAAATTTAAGACATTAACACCTTTTGCTACGGCTCTGTGACCCTTTACCTAGCTAATTATATTAATAAATGACCATAAACTTACCTATAGTCACAACCATATTTTTATCGACGACGATTGCATCTGTGGCTTCGTCATATCCAGAAAAACATGGATGTAGTAATACATTCATATTATGCGTTAAGATCCAGCCGCAGTATCCGCATTTATTGTTCTACACATAGATCAATTGTTCATACATATAGTATCATAAGGATAAACATTGTAGGATAGAAAAATCCGCAAGTTTGAAGTTACTGGATTTCATGCATATACAAAAGCAAGTCTAGTCCCCCGCGATGTATCCCTGTAAAAAATTTTTTATATAAAAACATAAATTATATGTATATAATTATATATAAAATATATCCATATATGTTTTCTTTCTTTTGTACAATCTCTGTTTGTATGTACAAAAAAAATAATTTTAAATAAATCTAAAAATAATTAAAAATTAATTTTTGCTTTGCATTTTTATAAAAAATAAAGTTTAAGGAAATGAGAAAAAATTGGCAATACATGTATAATCATATATAAATGTAACAGTTATTGTTATATAGATATATAATTATATATGGCCAAATTTTTCTCATCTCAAACTTCACTCTTTATAAAAAAAATGCAAGGTAAAAATTACTTTTTAATTATTTTTAAAGATTCTTTTTTTTATTATTTTTCCTGTGTATACAAGCAGAGATTATACAAAAGAAAGAAAACATATAATTGACATATTTTATATATAATTATTTATACATTATTTATATATGTTTATATATATAAAAAGTTTTTTACCAAACGGATAAATCTAGATTTTTGTGATGTATTTTATATATACATATACATATACATATATATATATGTATATGGATATATAAAATACATCACAAAAATCTAGATTTATCAATGTATTATAATAATAATAATGTAATGTGTATTTGGTCATGACCAAAATGATTAATATTCTCCACAACAGAAAACTTTGCGTCATAAGTTACATCTTCATGTGACAAGATACTTGCAACCTCTTCTCTTAATCTCTTTGAATACAGTTTGAAGTGAATATCATCTTGTTGAAAGCCAAATAAAGCAGACGCTGCATAAACGTCCCACGTTTGGCCTACTAATTCTGTAAAGTTAAGTTTTTTGTTAAATTAAAAGAAAATAGTATTCAAACATAGTTTCAATAAAGATGGTAAATATTTAAACCGGATAATTGATTGACATACTAAAATCAGACTAAAAACTTAAACAGTAAGACCTAAGCAGTAAGGAAATCAACAGTATAGATTCGCTAGCGATTACGTTTATGCCTCGAATACAGGTCTTGACTGTGATTGGCTGATTCGCTTACTGTTCAAGTTTTACTGCTTAATATTTTTTGTGTGCCATAGCCCTAACTTGAAAATAAAACTTACTTTTGTATCATAATCAGCGTGTTGACCTGAACTGCCATCTTTGGAAGATCCGGTCGTATAGCTGATGCAGCTCGACAGCTACCGCTTCTCGCTCTACGCCGAGGTTCTTGATGCTCTGTTTTGGTTAAGAGCTTTGACATCTTATGGCTTCTCTTCTTGCGTTTGCGGCGATATAAATAAGCACCCCTGTTTCATGAGAAAAAAAATAGTATACCAATTCGTAATAAATCATAAAATTTGTATAATATTAGAGTTTCAGGAATACGTACAGCTGAAGCTGCGCTTTTTGTGCTAAATCTCGTTGAAGTTGACGATTCTCTTCTGTATCTTTGAGCACATATTCCTCTGTTACGCAACGGTCCCAAGACAGATTCCAACCCTTACACAATGATAAAGTATATTTATATTTCCTTAATGTGTACTTTAATATGATTTGTACAAGATTAAGTAGCTTCGCTAAAGCTTTTCTAACTTACTTGGAAATGCATGAGGTATTCCACTGCTTTCCTACCTCTTTGATCTGTATTCACAATGACAGCAAGCATCTGCAAACAATTTTATAGGTAGTTTGAACTGCGAGTTTCCGTACGATAACAAAATTACGAGCAAAATTACTTATATCTACTTGTACATACAATATAAGTTTATTTCTATATTTCATAAATCTATAATTTGATGTAATTGTTCAAATGCAACTTTAGGTTACCTCTACTTTTGTAATCTATCTCTTTTATTGCAAGAATACTTTTTACTAATTGTAAGTTCAGAATGAAATTTGCCTTTTACACTTACCTATATTTTTGCACGTGAAATGTAGCCGACAAGTAAAGCTGATAAGATAAATGGGTAATACTTTAAATAGCACGTAGCACACGTTTCGTTTTGATAAACTTTTCCCAGGTAGCATTAATCTCAATTTGGCATCTGTAAGTTGTCGTTTTAAGGTTGCCTTTATGATTTTACTATAAGATAACCAATGGATGCCTTTAAATCGATATCTCATTTGCTGTTGTCCGAATGTTGTCTTTTTTATGATATCTTAATAGAGAGGAAAATCTGTTATCCAAAAGTTACCATTTTACTTTATCCGACAGATGACTGTTTTAAGGCATCGTAAAATCATCAATTTAATGTTATCCAAAAGTATCTTCATAAAAGTTGTCCAAAAGGTATCTATCGGTAGCGCTGTTTCTGCCTTTTGTTGCAGTCCAAAAGATGTCATCAGTTAGATATCATGTTGTAGTGGCGTTATTGACGCCATTAAAACGATGTAGAAAAGTTATCATTTTTACGACATCTTCTTGATATATGGAAATATCTAGAAGTCGAGATTTTATTGCGCCGCGCGTATATTAGCACACATTTTATTCGATCACGAAAGCGACAAATTGTTTGACAAAAAGTGCGTATATACATAGTGTTGTAATTAATACACGTCTATAAGTATTACAGAAGTTGAGATTTTATTGCGCCGCGCGTACGTATATTTAATACATGATTTTATATTCCATCACGAAAGCGACAAATTGTTTGACAAAAAGTGTGTAAATATATAAAGTGTTGTAATTAATACACGTGTAAGTATATATGCTTGTTCTATATTTTTAGTATATATATAATGCATATATGCGTGCATAAAGCGTGACTATAATACACACGTGTACTTTTCAGGTTATACCGAGTTGTACACGCAGTACTAAATAATATAAATAAAGTAAAGTGACGTACACTATTTTTATAATATTTTTCTCTACATCTGGAAAAAGTTGTGAGTATATACAGTAATATTACTGATTTATTCCGTGTTTTATTCTATTTAATAGTTGAAGGGTTAATTGCGATACTACATTATATAGATTATGTCATTATGGGACCTCCGTTGAGACGGGTGAAACCGTTCCTTAAGCTCTCGCGAAGACAGCAAAGGCGACGAATCCGCGCCCTTGTGCAAGCGGATCTTGATTACCTAGCAAATGCAGCGAATAATGCTGCGTCTAGTCGTACTCGTCCTCTCTCATGCTCACCGCCAACAGCTCGTGCTTCTAATATTCCTGATGACGTTTGTCATCAAATTGATGATTTCTTTGATAATGTTGAACGCTTTGATGACGCAGAAGATCTCAATTTGCTAATCAATGAAAGACCGACACTGACTAATACAGATATCCAGATGGAGAATCAGGCTAAATCGACTATCACTTGTCCAACTATAAGTATAACTAATCTTCAAGATTGTCTTGCTCATTGGGCAATTCAAAACAAAGTACCTCAATCCGTTGTGAACGATCTTTTGAGAGTGTTTAAAGAAATTTCATCCTGAGCTTCCGTCTGATGCCACGACATTATGTGACACGCCAAACCGAATTGAAATACAGGCTCTCGCTGGAGGCACTTATGTTCATTATGGGTTAGAGAGGGCACTGAAGGAACAGTGAGATACAAAAACTATAATGTATTGCTGCAGCGTAATGTATTTTTATTTCACCACCATTTCCGAACATTTTAATATTTCAGCAATATAACATGCCAAGTGGGTATTAATTATATTATTTTTCAGATGATTGTAGAGAGGATCGAGAGCGTTTTGAGAATATGATTCTACGAAAAATAAATCAGTTGCTGGAAGTAGTGGGAAGAAATGATAACCCAGTGGGGCGTACAGGTCGTGATTATGCACTTCTGCCCCAGATGCCATTCAACGATATTAACGCATTACAAAGATTCGATCGTGATCTCAAAGACAATGGACAAATGCGACATCAATTTGTACGTATACGCGTATTGTGAAACTGTGCTGGTACATCGTTTCGTCAATATTTTAATTAAGTTGTTTAAATTGTTGATATTTTGTAGATGAGAAAGATTGAAGACATCGGCGGAAAATCGGTTCAAAAAGCAGTGAAATATGCAATGGAAGTTGTGATGACGGATGATTTAACTCAACAAGTCGTTTGGACCCTCGGAGCTGAGAACAAACCAAAAATCTCAAAATTCACATTTCCATATGTGATAATTGGTATGTACAATGGCATATAACACTTTTGTTAGTTCTTCGCCGTGAAAAAACTACCACGTCTCATAGTCTACTCTTTCAGATGTTGTACGTAACGCATTTGATGGAACAAAAATAAAAACTGTCGAAGATCGAATTGCCGAGTGGCTTCGCCGTGGGGGCGACCGAATAAAAGTTGCGAATAAACGTCGTGAACGTCAACATAATCTTCAGCAGTGATATATCACTGTACTTGGGGTATATATTACATACACTGTACCTGCGTCTATATGCATTACGCGTGCTTTTTTTTAATAACATAAATATAGGTATCAAGATATTGGTATAGGTATCATTTAATAAGATCAATATAGGTATAGGTGTTTTTTTTTCAATAAGATAAATATTACAGGTATAAGTTCGTAAATATAAATAAGTAGATTTTTGATAATGTTGTTTACATACAAGACTGTGTTTTGCTTGTAAGATCTACTGTTTCTTTATGTACAAGTTATATATATTACTGTACCTGTGTCTATAATATGCACGCGTGCCTTTTTTTATAAGATAAATATATAGACATCAAAGTTCCTTATATATATATATATATATATATAAATAAGTAGATTTGATATGTTTCTTATATATCTTAAGACTGTGTTTTGCTTATGTAAGATCTGTTTCTTTATGTACAAGTCTTATGAATAATACTTTTATTATATTGTAAATAATGTGAAATATGGATTTATATTAATTATATTATATACTATGTGATAAAAGTTTATTGTTATCTGAAATATGGATGTACACAATATAATGTTAATTGTATTATCTAAAATTATTTAGTACACAGGTAACAATCAACTAGTATATTTTATAATATAAAGTTGATATATATAATATTATATTAATTATAATTATATCAACTTTATATTATAAAATATACTAGTTGATTGTTAACTGTGTACTCATAATTTTAGATAATACAATTACTTATATTGTGTACATCCATATTTCAGATAACAATAAACTTTTATCATTTATTGTTCACCTGTTCCTGGTCCTATACATTCCATAAATAAGATATCTTTTGGACATCATTTATTCGTGCCGTTTGGATGCCATTTTGTTAATCTTTTGGACATCTATAAGACATCTGTTGAATGACGGTTA